>JAQQAF010000009.1:14519433-14811933 GCA_029747655.1 Ensete ventricosum | reverse complement strand
CTTTAAAGAAAAGGTCTTTCACTTTCCATATACATCAAATTTAATTACTAATGTTAATTTTGGAGCAAAATGAAAAAAATTATTTTTAAAGAAGTCTAAAGTTGTTCACTTATTATTTTTATATATTTCTTTATCCAACATTGTTAGTAACTATTTTTCAAATCCTAGAACTAGTATAAATAAATGCCCTGAAATTATTAAAAGGTAATATCTTTCACTTATTATAAAGATCTTTTCTATTATAAGAAATTATTCTTTTCTCATCCTCCTTGTAAGGTTAATTTGTTATAATTCTTTCTAGTAGTTTTTTCTTAATTTTATTTTAGTTCTGAGTTAGTTAGTAACATAGCCTTGCTCTTGATGTAAGAATAATAGGTTTGTAATTAGGAACTTAAGAAATATGCTCTACACTCATCAATCATAATAGATCTTGTATATCAAAAATTTAATTTGTTAAGTATAATCCTATAGCCCATAAAAAAAAGGTTTAGTGACAATAATGATGGGAACAATAATGGTGTTACTGCTAATGGTAGTAGCAATTTCAACGGTGATGACCTTTGTGATCGAGGTAATGGTAACAACCCTAACAATAATGATCGGGGAGTGTCAGTCCTATGGGTGACGTTCGAAGCACAAGAAACAAGAATAACCCAAGAATTCCAATAGATTCATGACATACTCAGTAACTTGAGTTTAGGTGCCAATAGAGTTTGTGATGATGGTAGGATCAACTATGCCAGAGCTGATTGTAATGGCCAGCCTAATCATCAACACGAGTCTGCAATCTAACGTAGGCAATCAGCCTATGAAGATGAGTCAAATGACGAAGAAGAAATTGTAGATTATTATCAAACCAACCAAAGAAGAGGTGCAGGTGCAGCTCAACCTCGACACTTCAACTGATATGGTACCATCTACTCATAACAACTAATAATATATGATGATGACTCAGAAGATAATAATGAATGATATGAAAGATATCAAGCACCACCTAGACAAAATAGGCTACTTGAGGATTACCGTTGTTAAATCTCAGATTTTGATGATGAAACCAATTATTGTGTTGTGATCTAACCCATGTGTTGGAGAGAAGTGAAGTATGATTAACTACGACTGAGAAAAGATAAAGAAATTATGGATGAATCTATCGTTGGGCTAGAGTTAAGATCGAGCATTGGGTTAGGGTTCGGAAGATACGACGAGAGCTCATTGAGGGTCCGTTGGAGGTTGCCAGGAGTGTTAGGATCAATTGGCACTAAGAGAGGTGTGGGGGGGGGGGGGGGGGGGGTTAATTATAGTGTTTGATTAAAAACATTTCTTTTATAAAGTAAAGAGTGAACAACAGAAGCTTCTTTTGATGTTTCGATAAAACCAATTAAGACCCAATTTGAAAGAAGTTGAGAGATTGAAAGTTCATATCTAACCATCAAGTGTTTAAAAGAAATAAAAAGTAAAATAAAAGCAATTAAATCACACTCACATTTATAGCAGTTTAGCCTCAACCTGGCCTACGTCCACTCTCGAGTCCTCTTCTCCGAGGCCCATCGGCATCCACTATCAACCTTCTTTGGGTAAAGATGAAACCCTTACATCTTCCTCTCTCATTTTAACAGGCTTAGGAGATGAACCTTACAACCTCACAAGGGAGAACTACAAGTTTTACAAGACTTTCATCTCTCCTTTACCCCTTTTCTTTTTCTTACAATTTTAACACATAATTGTGCTGGTTACATGTGCACTGCAAGCCAATCACGTGAATGATAACACGTGTGACACGCTGTGTGATCTTTTTACTTATAATTAATATTGACATATTCTCATATTATATTATTTGTTACATATATATTGTGATGTCCTTAGTTCTGTGCAATGAGAATCAGATCGTGATGAGATCACAATAATGAGATCGATTCACCTTTAAACACATATCCTAAATAATCCTGGTCATAGGTTACTCAAGAGGGACATTGAGATAACTGGATAGATCGGTGTATTATATACCCGTCCATATAATGAAGGCGGCTGGTCTCATAGCCACTTGTGTGGAGACACTAAGGATATAGTACAGGTGCTCATTAGAGAATGAGTTCACTAATTGATCCGCTTATGGAATGTTGTATGGTTAATGATACCTAATGTTAGACAACGATTCCATAGTCCCAGTTGTGTATCTAGTCCTTAGACTTGAGACACCAAGGATGCCTTCTATGAGTACTCCTTTATTTGATACCAGACTTACAGGTTTGAAAAGTTTCAGATCTGGTACAACTGGTTATCGGGATTGGTAGCTAATCTTACAAAGGCAATTGAGTGTCAATAGAGGATCATCTACTCTCAGTATCACGAGAGGAATATCCCATATGTGCTTGCTCAGATAAATCCCTGGCCAGGGTCATTCGGATTGAGAGAGAAGGAGTTCTCCGGTAGAATCCGAATAGAGCAAGACAAACTGATTCCGTATGTGACTTGACAGTACCATGTCTAATATACAATCTCTGGGATATTATTTGGATGAGGGATTATAGATACATGGTAACTATGGACAAATAGGTCCGATGGATTTGATCCCCCCTGTACCGTTTGGGTACTATAGCGTAGTGGCCTAGTACGTCCATAGTCGATGAGTCAAGTGAATTATTATGGGGATAATAATTTACTATATCAGAAGGAGTTCTGATGGGAGTGACTCACGGTCAGCTCGGTATCGGGCCTAGAGGGTCACACACATATGGCGGATGCTTCTGCGAATAAAGGATTGGATAAAGATCCAATTAGCTCATATTCTCATTAGATGAGACCCTATGTTGATGAGCTCCTTGATTAAGGCCCAATTATAGGCCTAAGGAGATTATTGGATAGAGATCTAATAATGCAAGGTTAGTGGGTTATTATATAGAGATCCAATACCCACTAAGGAAGGAGCCCTAGGGTTTTTGGTGGCTCTCTATAAATAGGAGGGGAGACTCATGGTTGATAGGCTGCAACTTTAGCCACCAACTCCTATTCTCCTCCCTCCCTCTGAGCCAGAGTTGCAAAATTAGATTGGAGGAGTTTCGCTGCAGAGATCCATCATGTGGATACCGCTAAAGAGGAGGACGCTTGACCTCCTACATCTTCTTCATTCGGATCTGGAATACAGGGATATAAGATCTCCCTAGGTAAAATCAATCTCTCACGTATCGTGGTTTTTCGATTTTTGTGGTTTTTCTCGCGACCCCAATCTTTTGCACAATGATTTGATCTGTGTGGGAAATCGATTTTTGTTTTGATTTTCGCTGCGCATATGATGCACCGGCTGAGGTTTCCCAACAAATTGATCACAGAATTTTTACCCAAAAATTGTTGTATAAAATGTAGGAAAACCTGGGGTATATATAGGCCCCAATTAGCTTTAGGATTTAGAGCTAAAATTCAAACGTATCTAGAAAATCTGGGTACGGGCGACACAACCACCGACGCCAGCAGTACAATCGTCGAAAGCTACACTAAAAACAGGGTACGGGCGGTTCAACCACCGACCTGGGCAGTCCAATTATCGCCTGTTGCCCGGATTCCTGGGTTGCGGCTGTACAATCATTGGCCTGGGCGGTACAACTATCACATGTTGCCCGGATTCCTAGGTGGTGATGGTACAACCATCAGAAAACCCAAAAAAGTGATTCCCTTCACTTTTCTAATTCTGACTTGTACCTCATATTGTCCAATTTTTAGGTCAACCAATTGAGCTCAATATACTCTCTATAGTGGACCCGGTTAGCCTCACTTGAGTTAATTTGGATCTCTTCTAAATCTAACTCAAATAGGTCTCGAACTTAACTACAACTCACTTGATTATAACCATACATAACCATCAAGTTTAACAATTGAACTCACCCCCGAAAATCCGGTAACCTCTGGCATTCTTCCGGTGAGTTTTATGGTCTTCCTCCGGCGATCTCCCTATGTGTTCCTAACAAGCTTCCTGATTGCTTCGGCGAACTCTTAAAAACTCCCGACGAGCTCCCACTACATCGTTCGAACCTTGGCCCAATGCCCAAACTTGATCTTAGCCCATCATCTGGTTGTAATTTCTTTTCTCCGTCATAGTTAAACCTTAATGATGCTAACTATGACTTAATTAATTATAATTAACATGGCCAACAAATCCACTTCAAGATCTTCCCAACTCCCGGCAAGCTTTTCGGCTTCCCTCGATAATCTTCAGGTGAGTCTCGGTCTTCTTCCGGTGAACTCCCTTGTGCCATCCTGGCAAACTCCCGATACCCTCGACGAGTTCCCGACGCAGTCCAGGCGAGTTTCCAATCACATTGTCCTCACTCCGGCCCGTTGCCTAGACATGACTTTGGCCAAACCTCTGATTGTAATTTTCTCTCTGTCGTATTTAATCCTGCATCAATCAACTCTAACAACCTTGTTAGATCAATAACCCATCAATGGATTTCATCCTCAAAATATGAGACTCAATAAGGAGTGCATTGACAAGTTGTCAGGAGCTCGTCGAGAGTTCGTCGGAAGGATGCTGGTAGTTCGTCGGAAGGAGATTGGGAGCTTGCTGGGGGTTCACTAGAAGGATCCCGGGAGTTCGTCGAAAGATCGATTGATGTGCCGAATAATGAAGATTGTGTTTGTAATTGTTTGTCTTAAGTATTATAGTTAACATCATTGTTAGGACCCTTGTAGATTCTAAGCTTGGGTTGATCTCTATAGGGGATCGACCTCCTTAGAACTCTACAACGGTTCCTCCCTCCTAGGATTTCTGCCCAATGGCTAAAAATAATATTGATCTATTGATGATAAAATGAGGAGAGAATACAAGCTATTTATAGGGCTTCTAAACCCTAACTCATAATAGAACTCCTACTCTAACAAACTCCAACTTCTAATCAACTTCTACCGTAAGTAAACCAAGACTCATACTAAACCAAGAATCCTCTTCTCCTCAACTCCTAACCCTTAGCTAACTCATAACCATGATGTGGTTGGTGGCTATAGGGGTCTCCAACTCCTAATTTTATTCTTATTCTACCCTAGAGAGAGTCCAAGCTAAGTGGGACCCTCCCCCTCTTGCCCTAGCCTATCTCTCTTAAGAGGAGGAGGTGGCTAGGAGACTCCTATCCCATAAGGACTCCTCCCCGACCCTAGCCAACCACTTCTTTACTGGTGGGTGATAGCTAGATTAGGGTTTATTACATTCATGACTCAATTAACTTTGACCCGTATCCAACTCCGACTCCTAATCAGACTCCAATTCAACCGAATCCTAACCCTACTAGGATTTGAGCTAATTTATTATAATAGACTCAAATCGTCTTATAACCGACCTAATGTCAGGTCTAAGTTGGCCAACAAGGCCTAATTTAAGGACTCGACTCAATCGACTAGGATTCGATTCAGCTAGGGTCCTAACAGACCCGCCCCCTCTTCAAATCAGCCTTATCCTCAAGATTGAGCTCTATGTCTCCAGGTCTTGATCTGCAACTCCTCACGAGGCTCCATCGTGGCCCCTATAGTAGGCACATCCTGCTCCTATGGTCTAGCGTCAATAGTAGTGACTAGATAATAATATGTCACGATCCTGCGATCCCATGCAATCATCAGCTGATCCTGGGCCTCCTCATCAACTTGGGTGTTGGGTAGATGGGTCTGGGCTGAGTTGTCCTCTATAAACTTCCATTTGAGGTAAGGTTCTTGGAGGATTAATTACAATTTTGAATTACTGTGCTGATCCTATCCACAAGTTACAACTCCCCAAAGGCGTGAACCCATCATAAATCAGAATACATTATAATTTATTAACAATCCGAACCTAGGATCTAAACTAAATTTGAGGACACTGAAAAACATTCAAAGATCATTCACATCCATTCATAAAACCTATGCAGTTTATAAATCTTACACTGCATCACTCGATAATCCACAAAACTCAAAGTTAACCAAAAATATTAACGACACATATAAATCCACCAGTCTCAGAAATCTATACGAATGTAAAATCAATCATTTTCCATCACTTCATATGATTGTAAAACTTAACATTCAAAGATTCCACACTAAGAGGTATTCTAAACTTTTTACAAGATACATCAATTCATATTTTATTATATGCAAGATATTCTTATACAACATCTCCCAATAAGACTTGCCCAAAATCTACATAGCTTTCCACTGTCTCAGCTTAGTTCTAACTTTTTCTATAAGTGACAAGCTAACCTGTAAAATTTATATAGCAACACAGTGAGTATATAGAGCTCAGCAAGTGTCTAACATATCCAAGACAAAAAAGGATAGTTTTTAAAATATACTTGATATCAAATAGCAAGGCAAAGGTATGAGAATCCGTAGATAGCATCTCATAAGATACATAATCACAAATCATTTTATTCGAAACATACTTTGATCATAACAGTAGAGGAAGAGTAGTTGCATCAAATCATAGATGTATAGGATATTTCGAAGCATATCAATGGAAATACGAAATATTTAAGAGCATATTAAAGATGTATAGGACATTTCAGAACATATCAATGGTGTGTGAAATGTTTTGGAATATATCAATAGCAAATGAAATATTTTAGAAGGCATTCGAAACATTTAGGAGCATGTCAAAGACATATGAAATGTTTCGAAACATATCAATTGTAAATAAAATATTTTGAAGCTTATCAAAGATGCATAGGTCATATTTTGAAGCATATCAATGGTGTATGAATAATCTCAAAGCTTATCAAATGAATAATTAAGGAATAAAAGCTCAAATATCATATCAGATATAACATTCATTTCATTTTTATCTAAAGCGCACAAACAAACTCATAAGTAATGTTTTGTATATCATATCAAAGACATAGAGGGTGAAGTGGGATCACAAACATAATATGGATCATTCATCATTGAATGACCACCAAACATAAGTCTCCCACGCTGGGAGCTCCATCCAACCATGTTTGAGTGAAGTTAATGGGGATCGACAAGAGCATAGCTAGCTCTAAGCATAATACCCTTTACCATTTCTGACAAAGGTTCATAATATCTCACAAATACCAGAGTACAAAAGGACATGAGAAATAAAATGACATATATCAGAAGCACATGCGAAACAACAAACATGCATGTGCCTATATGAAATAATACGATACAAACGTAAATGTCACATAATTGATTCAAGTATGTAAATTATCTAAGGACAAGAGTATTCAAAATTTCAAACTAATAATAAAAAGCTCAATAGAAGTATGAATTTTTGGCTAGAAATTGATTTCCAAAGGAGTGAACAAGAATAGGCAAAATCGACAAAGGCTGAATTCTATTTGAGAGGCACATTTCATAAATTATTTGAATAAACAATCATACCCCGACTTACTCATAAAAGGTGTCATTAGAAAGCTAAATCAATCTAGTTTCAGATAGAATAAGTTTCATAAAAATTAAAGCTTCTAACAAAGAGTTATAAATGATTTGGTAACTAAAGGTCATAGAACAAAAGCTTTCTTATGCAAAATCTATAGGATCAAATGCAACTGGAGATTGGGTAAGTATTTTTATTTCAAATCTTTCAATCATGGTATCAAAAGAAAGATGTAGGTGTCTAGTTTCCAAAAAAATATTTTACTCAAATCAAAGTTCCCAACAAAAAATTATAAGTAGTTTAGTATCAAAAGGTCAGAAATTATAACCTCTATTTTGCAGAATCCATATGATCAATCGAAAAAGAGATATGGGCAGTCATTTGGACTCCAAATCTTTCAATCAAAGTATCAACAGAAAGATATATGAATTTATTTTCTAATAAAATAGGTTTGGTAGTAATTTGATTTTTCAACATAAAGTTACAAGGAATTTAGTATCAAAAGGTCCGAGAATACAAAGTCTATTTTACAAATTCTTCAAGGTCAATTGAAATTCTTTGTCACGCCGCCCGAATTTATCACATTCGAAAGGTGTGAACCTATCATAAATCAGAAATACATTATAATTTATCAACAATCTGAACCTAAGATCCAAACTAATATTTGAGGACACTGAAAACCATTCAAAGATCATTCACATCCATTCATAAAACCTGTGTAAGTTATAAATCTTACACCACATCACTCGCTAATCCATAAAACTCAAAGTTAACTTAACCAAAAATATTAACCATACTTATAGAACCATCAGTCTCAGAAATCTATACGAATGCAAAACCAAACTTTTTCCACCACTTCATATGATTGTAAAACTTAATATTCAAAGATTCCATACTAAGAGGTATTCTAACCTTTTTTACAAGATATATCAGTTCATATTTATCTATAATATTTCATTGCATGTAAAATATTCTTATACAACATCTCTCACTAAGACTTATCCAAAATCTACATAGCTTTTCACTATCTCAGCTCAATTCTAACTTTTTTTGTATATGACAAGCTAGCTTATAAAATTTATATAGCAACAGAGTGAGCATATAGAGCTCAGCAAGTCACTAATATCTAAGACAAAGAAGGATAGTTTTCAAAACAAACTTGATATCAGATAGTAAGGCAAAGGTACAAGAATCCATCGATAGTATCTCGTAAGATACATAATCATAAATCATTTCATTCGAAACATACTTTGATTATAACAGTAGAGGAAGATTAGTTGGAAATATTATTAGTGTAAAAATCTTGAAATATATCAATATCGTATGAAACAACTCAGAGCATATCAAAGGAATGTGAAATAATTCGGAGCATATCAAAGACATAAGAATCTCAAGCAGCATATCAATGGTAAACAAAATATTTTGGAGCATTTCAATGAGAATACAAAATATTTCAGAGCATATCAAAGATGTATAAAGTAAAGGATCCAATTTTATAGGGTCTAAAGAAACCGAGAGACCACTTCTATGAGGCTCGAGTCTTCATAAATTCATGTTGGTAGAGATGAAGATGAAGGAAGACTCGATCTTTAATAACAAACTTCCTTCTGCCCCGGCATTCGTCGGGTGACTGTGTCATTCTTGCGTGGGCTGACGTGTGGTTATTCTTTAATGGTAGCCAGGCTTTCCTTTGTGATGGTAGTTGCCCTCTATTAGTGTCCATGATAAGGTGAGCCCAATCTAAGTTTGGAGGGAGTAGAAGCTGTAATTTTTCAGGACTTAATTTTATCTCCTCTTTGTGCTGTTGTCCTGTATCATACCGAGCCACAAATTCAGCAAAGGTTATCATTCCCTCATCATTGATCGATAGCTTTAGGTGATTTGGAGTGAGGGCTTTGCTGAGGTAGGCTAGGGGTCGGTAATCTTGCATGTGGATAGCATAATTTCTAGCTTCTGATGCGTCAATAATAAACACTTTGTCGGAGGCGGGTAAAGCTAGCACCAGCGAAGAGTAGGGGCTGTAACTTGGCCGAATGACCCTTGTTTCCAGCATCTCTTCTTCAATCCTCTCTATTTTAGCTTTTTGGAGGTGAGGATAATGACATGGCTGAGTGTTTGCTACTGGTTTGCCCAGGAGAATCAGAATTTGGTGGTCATGTCGGCGAGTAGAAAGTAGCCTGCGGGTTTGGCAAAAATGTCTAAAAATTCAGCAAGCGATTGGAGAAGGTTTAGGTCTTCAAATTGTATTGGCTCCCCTATAAAGTGTTGCTGAAGTTATATCAGGAAGCCGTTGTTCACTTTGTTCAAAACTTTTTTCATTTGCTGCATGCAAATCATCGTTACATTGCTCTCACGTTTCCCGCGTAGAATCTCCTGTTTCTCATGGCGGAAAAATTTCATGATAAATTTAGAAAAATTTCAAGGAATATCACCTAGTATAGTCAGCCATTTAATATTGAGCACGGCCTCATAATCATCAAGAGGAAGGAGGAAGAAATCAACAAGTATCTCTTGGTCCTGCCGCAACAATCACCCATGGGTATCTTTGGTCGCACTTCAAAATTTGGCCATCAACTACCTCAACATCAAACCTACTACAATCTTCATTTTGAAGCATCAATTATGCAACAACCTTACTATTCATAAAGTTGTTGATGCTCCTATTCTTGATGAGGATGGTGACGAGCTATGGCTTAAGAGATTCTTTAACTTTTATTGCTTGTGGGTTCATATGGTCGGCTAAAGCATGAGTCATGCAATCAACTTCTTCTTTAGATTCTTCAATAGGTTTTATTATGGAAAGCTTCCCTTTTTCGCAGCGATGGTTGCAACTCTAAAGTTCATCGCAATACCAACAACGACCCTTTGTCGATATGTCGCATATTTCTTCTCTTATTAATTTTTTTAACAGCGAAGGATAACTGGGGGCAGAGGGAGGTTTATATGCTACTAGCTAGGAGTGGTTCTCATCCTCTGAGCATCTTGGTTGAGTCGGTCCTCTTGGATCCGGGCGAAAGAGATTACGACCATCACGGTACGGGGCTGTTGTGCTTTAACCTCTCCTTTAATTTCTGGCTTGAGTCATTCGATAAATATACCTAATAACTGTCTGTCAGACCAATCATGAGTAAGGTAAGATAATTCCTCAAACCTGGTCTGGTATTCTTGGATCGTGAAGTTTTGTCAGATCTTAGCAAGTTGTTCATTGATATTCTCATACTTGGTAGGCCCAAAGTGGTTCAGCAACACCTTCTTGAATTGTATCCATGTCAGAACCCCATGGTTGATAGTGGTGTCCACCATGAAATCCTCCGGTGTTCGGTAATAGTTAAAGTAATGTTCGACGCACGAAATCCATCCCATCGTGTCTCCTTCTTCCCATCGAGGGAAGTCCACCCTCATGTATGGCTACATCACATCAGTGGCTTGTACTTTCTTTTTGGGAGGCCTTTTTGAACTAGCACTTTGTCAAAATTTTGTTGGGCTCGAAGATCGGCCCAATCCGAATTCGATGAATAAGACGTGCAATATATCCTCTATGCATGATTTAAACACCTCCAACTTGACATTAATTGAACCTTGAGATGCCATTACATGTGCTTTTAGATATGAGATGTCAATATCCTTCTTCTTCTATTGGGTCAGTGGTATGAAACGGTTGGGTGGATTGGTGGCCGAAAGGGATGGTGGATTGTGAGTAGATGGCTGTGGTTTGGGGCTGACAAGCTGCTGTTGGGGCTATGATTTAGGGTTATTGTAGAGGTCATATATAGGGTATAATGGATAGGGTTTAATGTTAAAGAATTTGTTTAGAGTTGATGTTGATGACAGTAACGGATTTGGTCGGGATTGGGTGTGGATGCAGTAAGTAGTACCGAATGTAGCGCAACAAATTTTTTTGGCAAAGATGGTGCTATTGGTGCTGCTATTTGGGGCTATTATAGAGGCTGTAAGGGGGGTCTGGTGATAGAGATTTATGGTTAGATGGGTGGCTTAGGGTTGCTATCGATGGCAGTAACCAGTTTCGTAGAGATGGGTGGCCGAAAGGGTGATAAATCAAGGTCATGGTTTAGGGTTGATAGCTTACGGTTTAGGTTGTTGTTGGTGCTGTGGTTTGAGAGTGTTGTGGGGGATAGAAAGGATTAGGGGGCAGTAGTATGAGGTTAAGAAGGAAGGTTTAGGGCTGCTGTTGGGGGAACAACCGGTTTGGGAAGGTTCGGGTGGTAGTAGAGGATCGATGGTGGAAGGTTGTGGCAACGAGGGTTCATTGTTTTGGGATGCAGTTTTGGGTGCTGCTAGGGTTATGAAAATAGGTTTTAATGGCTACGTATCAAGGCTAGAGGGGTACCCTAAAGATATCATGGTTGGTGGCAGCATGATGGTTAGGGTTTGGTGGATCTAGAGAAGAAGAAAGACAAAGGTACAATAGCTAATTTTTTGTCAAAAAACTTTCAGCACTATAGATGCAATTTTTCCTAGCAATTTGAAATAATGATTCAAGTCAAACTCAAGAGGAATCCACTAGTAAGGGAGATGTAATGCCGTAAAAAATTTCATGGAAGAAAGCGACAACAAAAAATTTGGCAAGATCAAAGATCACAGTAAGGTACTATAGTAGATTTTTACATCTAAAGTGCATCAGTTTGGACGTAAAAGATCAACAATTTATATTGAGAATTTTTCAATGAAACCAAATGAAAATCTGCCGTTAAAGAGTGCCAAAGCTATTATAAAAAACTCATGGACGATTGGACTAAAAAATCATAATAACAAGATCAAATAGGTAGTATGCGGCTGAAATTCTACAACGCAACTTTCATCGTATAGACGGAAACTTTACGACGAAAAATTTATACAGCAAGAGTTGAACATTTTTTTTGGTTTTTTGGAATAAGGATAACTAAATTGCAACAGCAGTAAGGTAGGAAACTAGAACTTGTTGTTATTCACAGGGAGATCAAAGGATGATCTGTGGTGTGGAGATGACAGCATAATTCAGTGATGATCTTTAAGCAATTGTGGGAATTACTTGGGCGGCTGTGGAGGGATGATGGATAGTTGTGGAAGGGCAGCGAGATGCCAAGAACATTGCTATGATACCAAGTGTTAGAACCCTTACGGATTCTAAGCTTGGGTTGATCTCTATAGGGGATCGGTCTCCTTAGAACTCTATAGGGGTTCCTCCCTCCTCGGATTTCTGCCTACTGGTTGAAAATTATATTGATCTATTGATGATGAAAAGAGGAGAGAATACTAGCTATTTATAGGGCTTCTAAACCCTAACTCTTAATAGGACTCCTACTCCAATAAATTCTAACTTCTAATCAACTTCTACTCTAAGTAAACCAAGACTCCTACTAAACCAAGACTCCTCGTCCCCTCAACTCTTAACCCCTAGCTAACTCATAACCATTATGTGGCTGGTGGCTCTAGGGGTCTCCAACTCCTAATTTTATTCTTGTTCCAACCTAAAGAGAGTCTAAGCTAAGTGGGGCTCTCCCCCTCTTGCCCTAGCCAACCTCTCTTAAGAGGAGGAGGCTGCTAGGAGACTTCCATCCCGAAAGGACTCTTCTCTAACCCTAGCCGACCACTTCTTTACTAGGGGGTGGCGGCTAGATTAGGGTTTATTACATTCATGACTCAATTGACTTTGACCCGTATCCAACTCAGACTCCTAATCAGACTCCAGTTTAGTTGAATCCTAACCCTACTAGGATTTGGGCTGATTTATTACAATAGACTCAAATATTCTCCTAGTCGACCTAATGTCAGGTCTAGGTTGGCTAACAAGGCATAATTTAAGGATGACTCAATCGACTAAGACCCGACTCAGCTAGGGTCCTAACAAACATGATTAGAGTTAGTTTTACGAACTCAATTAGGTGCTAACCAGGTCTAATTTAAGGTTGATTTGTGCTCATGATAGAGCTCATTTCGTTGAACTAGAAAGGAGTCAACAGAAAGTATAACTTGAGTACAAAATAGTATGGTAAAGTGCTATTCTCGGATTGCCCGGTGATGGTATGGCCCTAAGCGATGGTAGTACCACTGTCGCCCCCTAGTTTTTCGAGCAACTTTCGATGGTAGTACCACCGGTGCTGACGGTAGTATTGTCGGTGCTGGCTGTAGTATAACTTGTATCTGGATTTTTCGAAGAAAGTTGAACTTTGGCTCCAAATTTTAAAGCCAATTGGGGTGTAAAAATATCTCAAGTATTCTTGCATGAAAAAGCAAGAATGCGAAGGAAAAATTTAGTAAAATTCTATTGAATTGGGTTGAGAGATTCCCTTTTTCTTTCAAGAGTGAATTGTGTAAGGAAATGGCTGAAATTGAGTTAAAAAAATTGATCTCCTGAGCTTGAGAAAAGGAGAGTGTAAAGGTTATTCTCTTGAGCCTATGAAAAGGAGAAAGGTGTAACGGGTATTTGATCTTCGCCTATGAAAGAAGATCGATAGTGGACACCGATTGACCTCTAGTGAAGAGGGATCAGGAGTGGACGTAGGTCAAAGTTTTGACCAAATCACTATAAAATCTGTGAGCATCTCTACCCTTGCCTCTCTTTACTATTACATTCGAATTTGATTCTTCTTAATTAGTTCTAAGAAAAGCTCAAGCATCTTCTTTCGGTTTTCTCTTTACTATTATTCTCGAACTTTTTCGCTCTCAACTACATCCAAGAAAATAACTTATGATTTTGATTTTATTTTGAGTAATATTTTTTAAATTGAGTTTTTTAGCACTTGCACTAATTCCCACCCACCCCTCCTCCCTCCTCTCTTAATGCCAACTCGATCCTAACAGTTGGTATCAAAGCCACATTCGACTCAAATGGATTAACACTCAAGTGATTTTAATGGCTATTTTTGGCATGAACGAGGGTTATTCCATCACACATCCTTCTATGTTTAATGGGACAAACTATACATATTGGAAAGAATACGAATTTTCTTGATTTCGATGAATTCAAATTATAGAATATTATGAAAAATAGATTTCAAAAGTCATCCAATCCTATAAATGATTAGAATGATCATGAAAGAAAGATGTTTTCTTAAAATGCCAAAGCTATGAATATTTTATTTTGTGCTTTAGGCAATAATAAATTTAATTGGGTTTCTATTTGTTATTCGACTTTTGATATATGACATAAATTAGAAGTTACACACGAAAGCATAAGTAAATTAAAGTAATAAAAAATAAATGAAATAACTTGCAAAGAAGAAAATGAGAATAACCTTCCAAATAAAATGAAGGATTTGATATTGAGAACACAAGAAGAACACTTTCTAAAGAACATGAAGGATATTGAACTGAGAACAACAGATAACTCCTCTAGTGACACCTCGAGTGATAGGACTATGACTTTGAACTTATGACAAAAGAACCTAAAAAATTCATGAGAAAACTAAAAAATAAAAAAATAAATTTAAAAAGGACACAACCTCTTACTTTGAATGTAAGAAGTTAGGGCACTCCGAAGATTAAGAGGACAACCAAGAAGAAGTGGCAAACTATATGCTCATGTCCATCCATGATGAGGTAAGTAACTCTTTCTGAAGCCTCTTTTACTTTTGAAGAGTTGTTAATAGTCTTTCATGAATTATTTGATGAGTATAAAAAGATTAGCAAAACTTATAAATCACTCAAAAAGGATTATGCATTACTTTTTAGTAACTTGAAACTTTGCCTGATGCATTAATACCATGTACTTCTTACTCGAAATGTAAAATGCTAGATAAAATTGAAAAGAAAAATGTCATAGTAGAACAAACCTTAGAAAAGTTTAAGATATGCAACAAATCTCTAAACATGATCATTTTGTTGAATCTCGAATTTTGATGATAAAATTAATTGATGAGTGCTTGATCTAACAAGATTGTTAAAGTTGGTTGATGCATGATTAACTATGATAGAGAGATTATTACAATCAGAGGTTTGGCTAGAGTCAAGTCCAAGCATCAAGCAGGGTTTCGGATGATGCGGTTGAGAACTCGGTTGGAGTGCATCGGGAGCTTGCCGAGGGTATCGGGAGCTTGCCAAGATGGCGTAAGGGAGTTCATCGAAAGAAGACCGAGACTCGCCGAAAGATCGTTGGGAGTAGCCGAAAGGCTAGCCGGGAGTTAGGAATGTCTTCAAGTGGATTTGTGGCCATATTGATTGTAATTAATCAAGTTGTAGTTAGCATCATACACGATAACCACGACGGTGAAAAAGAATTATAGATCAGACATGGACCCAAGATCAAGCTTAAGCATCGGGCCAAGGTTTGGACAACGCGGTGGGAGCTCGTTGGGAGTTCGCTAGGATTTCGCCGAAGGTGTCGGGAAGATCACTAGGAATACGCCGGGAGATCGCCAGAGGAAGACCGTGAGACTCGCCGCAAGGAATGCCGGAGGTTGCCGGATTGCGGGAGTGAGGTGTAAGCTTGGTGGTCATGTTTGATTGTAATCTTTAAGTCATAGGTTAAGATTGAGTCCTAAATGAGTGTGATTTGGAAGGTATCCAATAATTGGGTCTACTAAAGGGGAGTGATTGAGCTTAGGTTGAGCTTATTTGGTTGACTAAAGAATTGGTCAACATGTGGTTCATGTCGGGATTTGAAAAGTGAAGGGAATCACTTTTGCATGATTCCCGACGGATGAATCGTCGGTGAGCAACGGTTCAACCGACACCGCCCAGGTTTTCGGGCAGTTGAACCGCCTAGGACGGGCAGGTAAACAGCTCGTACTATGTTTTTGGGCGGGTGAACCACCCGGTGCCAGCGGGTGAACCTCCCGGCACCGGCTTTTCCGGGTATATTTGAATTTTGGCTCCAAAATTTTGAAGCAATTTGAGGCTATAAATACCCCAAGTTTTCTTGCATTCCAAACAACACTTTTGGGATAAAAATTCTGAAGAACTTGTCTGAAGTGTAAGAAAAAAAAATGAGAAGAGAGTGAGTTAAGAGTTGTAAAGTTCTTGTCTCCCATGTAAGATTGTAAGGGTTTGATCTTCACCCAAAGGAGACCAATAGTGGACGCCGGTATACCTCAAGGAGGAGGACTTGGGAAGTGGACGTAGGCCAAGGTTGAGGCCGAGCCACTATAAATTGTAAGTGTTCCTTACTTGTTTCACTTACTACTTACGATTGTCGGGTTCTTAATTGTGTTCAACAAAATATCAAGTGATGCTTCCGATTTTATTTACTCCTTGAAAGCAAGGTTTCAAGTCAAGCACTTCCAAGAAACTTAGCATTTTATTTTGAATCATTCACTTGCTTTACTTGAACAAAAAGCTTTTGATTTTCCTATCTTGCTTCAAGAGAAAAGTTTTCCTCTCTTAGTGCCAATTGATCATAACAATTGGTATCAGAGCCATGTTTTTCTCATTTGGTTTAACACCCAAGAGAAATGGCTCTTTTCGGCTTTCAAGATGTCTTTTCTATCGTTCGTTCTCCCATGTTCAATGGGACGGACTACAATTATTGGAAAACTTAGATGAGAGTTTTCTATTTTTCCTTGAACATTGATTTATAGAATATTGTTGAAAACAGGTCTGAAAGGTCTTCTCTTCCAATGAATGATTGGACGATTTAGAGAAGAAGACTTTCTCTTTAAATCCCGAGGCTATAAATGCCTTATTTTGTGCTCTTTACAAGAATAAGTTTAATCATGTTTGCGCTTATAATTTGGCTTTCGATATTTGACATACATTGAAAATTACATATGAAAGCACAACTAATCTAAATAAACCATTAAATGGAAATACTTTTAAAAATGAACAAGAAGAATATCTTCCTAAGAATTTGACATTGAGAACCCAAGAACACCTTCCAAATAACAAGAAGGAATGTGAACTGAGAAGAACATATGACTCCTCGAGTGAAATCTCGAGTGATGAGGACTTTGAATCTTTGACACATGAACTAGATAAATTAATGAACATGAACCTTAAAAATGATCTTAAAATGGAGAAAACATCTTACTATGAACGTAAGAAGCCGAGACGCTCTGAAGATGAAGTGCACAACCAAGAAGTGGAGAATCTCGTGCTTATGATGATCCAAGACGAGGTTAGTGATTCATTAAGTGTTTCTTTTTCGGAGTTATTAAATATGTTTCATGATTTGTTTGATGAGTTTAGAAAACTTAGCAAATCCTTTAAGTTGCTTAAGAATGATCATGATTTGTTAGTTGGTAGATTTAATAAAATGTATGATTTATTAGCATCACATAACCCTTGTTCTAAATATGAGATTCTAGGTAGTGCTAAAGAAGATAATATCATGCTCAAGACAACATTAGAAAATTTTAAAATTGGGAACAAATCCCTAAATATGATCCTTGCCAATAAGGGTCATATTAATAAAAGAAATGACATAGACTTTGTTAGTAACATTCGACAAAAGCCAACCATATTTGTTAAAGGACCTACCTTAAATGTTCCACCAAGAATCAAGTGTAATTTTTGTGAAAAAATAGGACTAAAGCCTACAAATGTCCATTTAAAAATTATAGTCCACATAAATTAATTTGGATTCCTAAAGGAACCATAAATAACCTTGAACTATTAGAAAAAATGGGAAGAACATATCATGAAAGACTCAAACTCAAATTGGTACCTAAATCAAAACCTCCCATAATATAAAGTTACCTCATAATAAGGCTAGGAGCACTAAGTAATGTTTTGAAAGTAGATGCTCAAGAAATATGATATGAGATCTAATACTCTTTCAAAGCTCACTAACCTAAGTAATAACAAAAATTATTGAAATAAAATTATTGGTAATGAATCTTTTGATAACTTATGAATCTTGATCGCTCTAACTTTGGCTTGCTAATATAAAAATGAATTAGACTTTATCTAAATTCAAATTTATGAAAGAAAAAATTTGATGATGATTATGATTGAATGATAGGTTCAAAATCATTGGCTTGAATATTTATTGATTTAAATGCAAAGGCTATTATTGAATGATTTAAATATTATGGTATTTTTGGCTAAGTTAAATATAATTGTTGAATGATTGATTTAAATGGTTGAAAAATTATATGTTGAGATTGAATGTGTATTGTTAAATGATAGATTACTTTTGAATTTGAATATGAAATAAATAAAAATTTGGAAATGAGCTTGTCAATTCCTTGCACTATATGTAAAGAGTTAGACTCATTTAAAAGTTGAAATTGAGATAGGTTGAATTTTGATTGAAGATGTTTTATGTTCAATGAAACCATGCTTGATGATTTAATGATGCATAGTGATGAGTTTATATTTCGAAATTATGCATGATGATCTTTGTGATTTATGACTTATTGATCTTTGCCGTAATAAAAATTCTTTTTCGGTTTTAAATGATGATGCATGTTTTTATTTGGCTTAAAAGACAAAGGCATGCCTGTATAAAATAAGAAGGGAGTACATTTTTCTTAAAAAAATTTCTATCTTATAAATTTTCCAAAAAGAGATTAATGAATCAATTATGTATATCTTAAACTATGAAAGTGATTTTTATGATTTGATGATTTGAACTTGAATAAGTTAATATTATGATTTTTGATAAGTTTAGAAAATGAAACTTCAAAATTTTACATAAATACTTTGATTATGAATTTTACATAAACTTTTTAATTGCTACTTTGACAACGACTAAGAGAGAGACAAAAGTGATATTTTGCAATAACGTATTTAAATAATTTGATTATGAAAAATCTTCATTGGATGAGGAGCGATTTGCTAAAAAAAATATATGAATTTTAAATACATGAGATTTGCATGTTTGGATTTCTATTTTACTTGAAATTTTGAATACATAAGATTTCTTTATTACTTTTGTTGAAATTCACAAACAATAAGGAGGGGCAAATTTATTAATTTAAGTCATATCTTATGATACTTAAAGATTTGATTTTATGACATGATCTCCTTGTACTTTTAGGCGTAATTTGAATATAGATGTTAAGAAGAAATTATGCTATCATATTTTTTTGGCAATAACAAAAAAGGAAGATAAAATCATCAATGTGATTAGAAGCAAATTGGATATGATAACATTGAATGAGAAACAATTTACTTAGAAGAAAATTTAGAATTTTAAATACATTCAAAATGCATAATTTGTTTGATTTGCTACCTTGCTTAAAATTTGCATAAGATAAATTAAATTGCATGAGTAGCTCTTGATTGTTTCTTCGATTTTGGAATTTACATCTATAAAATTGAGTATTTTTGTGATGTTTTTCACTTCTCCACCTTGATTCTACCTTCTTGTTCATACAAAGTGGAGAAAGAAAACCACTATCATTTTAAAAGATCGATAAGTCTATTAATTTCATTTTGAATCTCTTGAAAGTGATTTTGATGATTTTAAAATTGAATGAGTTCTTTACCTATATCATGATTTTGATTCCTCAGAATTATAACTTAAAATCTTTTATGAATCAAAATTTCTTATTATATATTCTTGTATTATTTAAAAGAATTTTTTTTATATAAATAATGATTTTGACAACTTGAGATTTCTTATGCATGAATCAAGATATTTTATTTGTTTCTCCTATGATTTGTCTCTTGATATTTATAATTTGTCTTCATGAATTATATATCTCATCACCATGTTAATTTTTCTTGATATATTTCATGTGATGATTTGACGAATGATGTAATGACAAAAGTTTTGCACCATGGTAACCATCCCTTCTTTTTGACAATGACAAAGAGGGAGCAAAACTTGCTAGCTTGCTCATATAAAAAAAAAAGCATGAAGTACTATCTCAAGAGAAGCAAAATTTTTGCTTAACCTCACATTTTCAAAAAAAAATATATGCTAAGATAAGTAACACTTGCCAACTTGTTACCTTGCATGATGTAAAATTCTAGCTTGAATATTACAAAGGAAGCAAAATTTGCTAGCTTACGCTTCTCAAAAGAGAAAAAAAAACTCACTAGCTTGCATGTTCTAAAGTGATGAAAAATTTGCTAAATTGCTAAGCTTTCATATATAAAAAACTTGCTAATTGCACTTCTCCTTTTTGTTGATGATAAAGGGGGAGAAGATATGATGATGTAAAATCATGTATGATTATAATGCTTGTTGATTTTGAAATTATACATGATGATTTGGAATAATAATCATGATTTTATTATGATGATATGATGTATTGCATATGATGTGATTAAAATAGTTTCAACTTGAACTTTTGAGCTCATCTTAATATTCATTTTGAAATTTATTAAAAACTCTTCTTAATGATGCTTTCACAACTCCTTCCTTGTTTCTCTCCTTAATAATCACGAAGGGGAAGAAAATTTATAATACATATTCTATTTTACTAAGGGAGAGTAATGTCATCATGTGCTTTGAAAATATTAGCTATACATTTCACCTTTTTGTTCATGACAAATGAGAAGAAATATATATTGACGATATATGATATTAATGATATACATTGATGACACATGATATTGATGATATACTTAGATATCTTGGATATGGATGCATACTTCTTTTTGAAATTCATGATTCGATAACTGGATGCAAATTCTTATTGAAATTTGCCTAGAATATGATTTGTTTTGTGATACTTGAATTCAAGTGGCAAGTGGGTGTAGTTCTCTTGAATTTAAGCTTTCTTTATTGAGGCATGAATTTAGGGGGAGTTAGAATTAACTCATGTCATCAATTGATTGTCATCCTCAAAAAGAGGGAGATTGTTAAATCTCGGATTTTGATGATGAAATCAATTGATGAGTGCTTGATCTAACAAGATTGTTATAGTAAATTGATGCATGATTAACTATGATAGAGAGATCATTACAATCAGAGGTTTGGCTATAGTCAAGTCTAAGCATCGGGCCGAGTTTCGGACAATGCGGTTGGAAACTCGTTGGAGTGCGTCGGGAGCTCGCTAAGGGTATCAGGAGCTCGCTAAGGGTATCAGGAGCTTGCTAGGATGACACAAGGGAGTTCGCCGGAAGAAGATTGAGACTTGCCGGAAGATTGTCGGGGTAGCTGAAATGCTTGCCGGGAGTTGGGAAGGTCTTGAAGTGGATTTGTCGCTATGTTGATTGTAATTAATCAAGTTATAGTTAGCATCATGCAGGTTAACCATGACGGTGAAAAGGAAATATAGATCATACATAGACCTAGGATCAAGCTTAGGCATTAGGCCAAGGATTGGACGATGCGGTGGGAGCTCGTCGAGAGTTCGCTAGGACTTCGCTGAAGGTATCAGAAAGATCGCTAGGAACATGCCGGGAGATCGTTGGAGGAAGACCGTGAGACTCACCGCAGGGAATGTCGGAGGTTACCAGATTGCAGGAGTGAGGTCATAAGCTTGGTGGCCATATTTGATTGTAATCTTTAAGTCTTAGGTTAAGATTGAGTCCTAAATGAGTGTGATTTGGAAGGTATCCAAATCAACTCAAAGAGGTAATCGGGTCCACTAAAGGGAGTGATTGAGCTCAATTGGTTGACTAGAGAATTGGTCAGCATGTGGTTCATGTCGGGATTGGAAAAGTGAAGGGAATCACTTTCCCAGGATTCCCGACGGATGAACTACCGGTGAGTGGCGGTTCAACTAGCGGTACTCAGGTTTTTGAACCGCTAAACTGCCTAGGACGGGTAGGTAAATCGCCCATACTAGGTTTTTAGGTGGGTGAACTGCCCGGCACCGGCGGTTGAACCACCTGGCATCGACTTTTATGGGTATGTTTGAATTTTGGCTCCAAAATTTTAAAGTTATTTAGAGCTATAAATATCCCAAGTTTTCTTGCATTCCAAACAATAATTTTGGAATAAATTTTTTGAAAAACTTGTGTGATGTGTAAGAAAAAGAAAAGGAGAAGGGAGTGAGCTAAGAGCTATAAAGTTCTTGTCTCCCTTGTAAGATTGTAAGGGTTTATCTTCACCCAAAGGAGATCAATAGTGGATGCCAGTATTCCTCAAGGAGGAGGACTCGAGAAGTGGATGTAGGCCAAGGTTGAGGCCGAACCATTATAAATTGTAAGTGTTCCTTACTTGTTTCATTTACTACTTATAATTGTCGGGTTCTTAATTGTATTCAACAAAATATCAAGTGACGCTTCCGATTTTATTTACTCCTGAAAGCAAGATTTCAAGTCAAGCACTTCCAAGAAACTTAGCATTTTATTTTGAATCACTCACTTGCTTTACTTGAATGAAAAGCTTTTGATTTTCCTATCTTGCTTCAAGCGAAAAGTTTTTGTTAAAAAGAGAATTTGCACTTGCACTAATTCACCGCCCCTCTTAGTGTCAATTGATCCTAACACATTGCTATTAAGGGTCATGTTTATAAGGAATGTATTGACTTTGTAGGTAATACTTATCAAAAGCCAACTATCTTTATCAAATGACCTACATTACATTCTTGCCCGAAAACAAATGTAATTTTTGTGGTAGACTTGGATATTTTACCTATAGATGCTCACTTAGAAGGAATAGTCCACATAAGTTGATTTGGGTTCCTAAAGGAGCCATAAATAACTTAATGACTTTAGTTAAATTAGATAGATCTTTACATGAGGGTCCCAAAATCAAATGGGTACCTAAACCAAAACCCTTTCATTGTAATTTTGTCTCTGAACAAAGGCCGGAAGCATAAAATGATATCTTGATAATGGATGCTCAAGTCATATAACTCTAGATCTAAAATACTTCTTAACCTCACTAGCCAAAGCAATAAAAGTAAGAAAAGAATATTTGAATCAAGATGATTGAAACTTAATGATCTTTGTTTCAATTATAACAAATCTTTTTATTAAAAATGGTTCATGATTATTGATCATTTTTTGATGATGCATAACTAGAGCATGCTAGTACAAATATGAATTAGAGAACCTTAGCCATTTTTATGGAAAACTATCTACATTGCCTTCATTGAAATATCTTGAAAAGTGATTTTGATGATGATTTTGGATGTGTTTTTAAATGATTTTTTTAAAAGATGATTGACTTATTAATGTACAATGACAAAAAAAAATTGTTGACTTACTCATCTCAAAAGAGAAGTGAAGTTTGCACTATCATTAAAAGTGTTGACTTTAGATAGGATTGATAGTTCGAATGTTAGGTTGAAAAATTATTGACTTGTATATTAAATGATTAATTTAAATGTTATGTTGACGGGTTGACATAAAATCAGTTATATGTTGTATGCTGAATGTTAGATATTGTTGAATCTCATATTTTGATGATGAAATCAATTGATGGGTTATTAATCTAACATGTGTTGTTAGAGTTGATTGATGCAGGATTAACTACGACAGAGAGAATATGACATTTAGAGGTTTGGCCAAAGTCAAGTCCAAGCATCGACCGAGGTTCAGACGATGTGGTTAGGAACTAACCTTGAGTGCGTCGGGAGCTCGCCAAGGGTATCGGGAGCTTACCAGGATGGCGCAAGGGAGTTTGCCAGAAAAAGATCGAGACTCAACAGAAGATTGTCGGGGGTAGCCGAAAGGCTTGCTGGGAGTTGGGAAGGTCTTGAATTGGACTTGTGGCTATAATTAATTATTATAGTTAACATCATGCAGGTTAACCACGATGGAGAAAAGGTGTTACAGATTAGACATTGACCTAGGATAAAGCTTAGGCATCAGACCAAAGTTTTGGACGATGTAGTGAAAGTTCGCTAGGCATTTGCTAGGACTTCGTCGAAGGTATTGGGAAGATCGCTAGGAACACGTCGGGAGATCGCCAGAGGAAGACCGTGAGACTCACCGTTGGAGATTCCGGAATTTGTCGGATTACGGGAGTAAGGTCATAAGTTTGGTGGTCATGTCTTGATTGTAATCTTTAAGTCATAGGTTAAGATTGAGTCCTAAATGAGTGTGATTTGAAAGAAATTTAAATCAACTCAAAGAGGTAATCGGGTCTAGTATAAGGGTTTAGTTGAGCTCAATCATTTTACCAATGAATTGGTCAACATCAGGTTCAAGCCGAAATTTGAAAAGTGGAGGGAACCACTTTTTCAGAGATTTTGACAAATAAATTATCGGGGAGTGACGGTTCAACCGGCGCCACCCAAGATTTTCAGCGGCTATCAACGGTTGAACTGCCCAGGTTAGGCAGTTAAATCGCCCGTAATCAGGAATCTCGGCACTTTCAGTGGTTGACACGCCCAGGCTGACAGGTGAACTGCCCGTACCCAGATTTTTCGGGTGAGTTTGATTTTTGGCTCCAAATTTTGAAACCATTTGGGGCCAATAAATATCCCAAGTTTTCTTACATTCCATACAATAATTTTGGGCATTATATTCTAAGAAAATATTATGTGTGAATTGTAAGAAAAAGAAAAGGGATAAGGGAGTGATCAAAGAGTTATAATCTTGTCTCCCTTGTAAGCAAAGTGTAAGGGTTTGGTCTTCACCAAAAGAAGATTGGTAGTGGAGGTCGGTGTGCCTCAAGAAGGAGCACTCGGGAGTGGACGTAGGCCCATTGGTGCCAAACAACTATAGAACTTGTGAGTTCTTCTTTTGCTTTTCTTGCTTAGTAATTTTGTATTGACACTTTGATAGGACTCCAATAGGGTTGAGTCCTAATCACCATAGAAGTAATCAATAAGAACCCTATAAGATTGTAATAAAATCTCACCTAGTCACTTCTATCCTATAAAGAAGTATGGCTAGGGTTTATTTTGGGGCCTTATGGCTTCCTGGTCGTCTCCCCCTTTACTGGGTTGGTCGGTTAGGATTTCTAGCAAAGGCACATGGCTTGTGCAGCCACTTAGGCCACCGCCCCCTTTATTTATATATGGTAGCTATAAGAGGGACAAAAGGGAGAATTTACTTAGGAAGTACCCCCCTAGGGTTAGGTTTTGGAGACCTATATAAGTATGTAGCCTCCACCTCTTTTTATCAAGCAAGATCAATCTACAATTCAGCCATATGGCCGACTACTAGGAGGGAGGAACCCCTATAGCATTCCAAGGGTTGATCCCCCTTAAAGATCAAAATCTATAAAGTTTCATCTGGGGTTCTATTATTTGGTATCAGAGCTGCATTTCTGCTACCCTGTAGCCATCTCTGTGATAGGACTCCAGCAGCGTTGAGTCCTAATCATTTCAGTAGAAGTCAATAAAAACTATGCTAGATTGTAATAAAGCCTCTCCTATCTTATAAAGGAGTATGGCTAGGGTTTGGATTAGCCATTAGTAGCCATCGCACCCTTTACTGAGCAAGTTGGCCAGGGTTTCCCCCTGCTTAGGTCGGCTATAGAGCCAACCTAGCCGCCCCTTGTTCCTATTAAAGTAGGATGGCTATAGGATGGGCAAAAGGGTAATTCCACTTAGGCAAGCACCCCCTTAGGCTAGGGTTTTTGATCCCTATTTAAGATGTAGCCGCCCCCCTCTTTTAATCATGCAATTATCATCTTCAATTCAGCCTTTGTGCCGAGTCTAGGAGGGAGGAACCCCTATAGCGTTCCAAGGGTTGATCCCCTTTAGTGATCAAAATCTATAGGGCTCCTTCTGGGGTCTTATTATCTGGTATCAGAGCCGCGTTCCTGCTGCCCTGTAGCCATCTCAGCTGCCTCCACCTTCCCAAGCACTTCACATAATGGCTACGACACGTGCCTGCACCTTCCACCCCAGTAGTAGATAAAATCAGTCTGCCGCTTCCCCCTGCGTTTGATCTGAAATTCTGGTATATTTTTATAACCTGCCCCTCTTCAATACTGCATGATCCTTCATATTATACATGGGAGAAGTTTCCTTGCTGCAAATTTTTACCGTCGCAAATGTTATCATCATTGCGAAGGTGAAACACTACAGAAATTTTCAGCCGATTGTTGCTACTTGAAATCAAACTTTTATTCATCCTTTCTGGTCAAAATTTTTACACAATTCTCAAGATCAAGTTGGCTTTCATTTGGATTTGATTTCACGAAAAAACTCCTTCTAGAACCGGTTTTCTTTTATGATCTTTCACCATCATGTAGTTCTAGAATTTTATGATGAAGGAATCTGCCTTGCATCTTTTGCCCTATTTCCCTACTGTTATGCTGCCAAAATTTTGTCAAAGTCTCTACTGGTATTGACAACATCTAAACCAAGGGTTTCTACATAATTTTCTTAAACTTTTCTGTGGAATTTACGTTGAGAAGTCATCGTTTCTCCGATGTAAAAATCGATTCAGCAGGACAGTACATCGCAGCACTTCTTTTCACTGAATTCTATCAGATTTGAGTACTATTTTTTGTGGGATTTAGGACTCTCTTTTCCTCATCTCTAAACCCTATCATACTCACTAAAAACCATTCCAAATATTACCCTAAACTGAATATAAACAGCCCCCCAAATCAGCCTATTCCTATTCAAACCAATTAACCTTCCAACCGGCCACCCCCTTTCCCAAAACTCTCATGCCACTAAACCAACAACAAAAGATGCGATCCTTATTCACCGAATTCAGCATAGGCCGACCATCAAGCCCGAGGAAGTCATACCATGGAGAGACTTCAGATCGGCAAGACAATCCTCAAGAGCATGTACACATCACCTCTGATCCCAACAATCCATGCATGAAGGTTGACTTCCCAAGATGGGAAGACGGAGACCTTATCGGATGGATCTCACGCGTGGAGTGCTATTTTTGGTTCTACCAAATCACCGATGCCACACAGGTGGAGATCGCTGCCATACACCTCGAGGGAGATGCTATTCAGTGGTTCAATTAGTTTGAACACACCCATGGAGGACTCTCTTGGTAGAGGTTCAAGGAAGGGCTTCTAAACTGCTTCGGTCCGACCAATTTTGACAACATCGACGGACAATTGGCAAAGATTCATCAAACCTCTATAATACAAGATTACCAAACAAGGTTTGAGCGTTTATCTAACCAAACTAGAGATTGGTCTGAGAAACAACTTTAGGTACTTTCATTGAGGACCTAAAGCCAGAAATCTGAGGAGAAGTAAAAGCACGGCAATCGTACACTCTTATGGCGGTAATTTCCTTCGCGTGTATCTAAGAAGAACGATTGAACCATGAGGCATGAAGGACAAGGGTCACTCCTTGACCAACCATGCCGAGGCCTACTGCCCCCTCTACTGCCATCCGAGCCCCCGCACCAAAAAAATTGACAAGAGACAAGCTTCACGAACGATCGGCCAAAGGATTATGTTGGCATTGCGATGAACCGTGGAGCCGCAAACATCGCTGCAAAAAGGACCGGCTCCTCATGATTGAACCAGTGAAGGATGAGGATAGTGAACTATTTGAAGAAGGCCTTGAATCCAAAGAGAAAGCCATGGAGGAAGAGCCCCAACCGACCGACTACACAGTGCATGCGTTGGCCGGCTATTCTAACCCACAAACAATGAAAGTTGGAGGACTTCTAAAGCAACAACCCATCACCATTCTCATCGACACGGGTAGCACAAAAAACTTCCTCAATAGTAAGGTTTCTATATGTTTAGCACTTCAAATTGAAGGTTGCAATAAGTTCGATGTAAAGGTCACTGACGGTCGAATCCTCAATTGCGGCCAACGGTGCCCGCGGGTGAAGCTACTCCTCCAAGACCAAGAAGTGGTAGTCGATTTCTTCCTCCTACCCGTTGATGATTATAAAGCCGCGCTTGGGATCGAATGGCTCACAATGCTAGGTGATATCTCCTGGAATTTTTCTAAATTAATTATGAAATCTTTTTACAAATGGAGAGAGGTCACATTGCGAGGCAAGCGCGGGAGCCATATCTCCACCGTTTCGACGCAACGGATGGAGAAAGTTTTGCATAAAGCACATGGGGGATTTTTGATGCATATCTAGCAGCCATCTAAGGGGGAGAATATACAAATTTCAAATCCTAAGCTTGCCCTCTTGCTAGATGAATTCACGGACATTTTCACGGAGCCACGCGGGCTGCCCCTTAACCGGTCGTATGACCACCGTATTCCTATTCTGTCGGGCAAACCTCCAGCAAATTTGTGTCTGTATCATTACCCTCACTAGCAGAAGGATGAGATTGAGAACATCGTCAAAGAGATGCTTAACACTGGGGTGATTCGACCGAGTTGCCACCCTTATTCTTCACCGGTGTTGCTAGTGCGCAAGAAGGACGGTACATGGCGGATGTGCATTGATTATCGGGCCTTGAACGCTGTCACTGTCAAGGACAAATATCCTATACACATTGTAGATGAGCTCTTGGATGAATTAAAAGGAGCTCGAGTCTTCACTAAACTGGATCTCCGTTCTGGTTATCACCATATTCGGTTATGCACTGAAGATATTCCAAAAACTGCATTCCGCATGCATAACGACCACTATAAGTTTCTGGTAATGCCTTTCAGACTTACGAATGCTCTTTCTACTTTCCAAAGCCTGATGAATGACATCTTCTGGAGTTTTCTACTCAAGTTCGTGTTGGTGTTTTTTGATGATATCCTCATTTATAGCCCTACGCTTCATATGCATTTTCAGCACTTACGAACTATTCTATCGATTCTTCAGGAGAATACTCTTTATGTTAAACAGTCAAAGTATAGTTTCTTACAACGTAAAGTGGAGTATCTTGGGCACATTGTATTAGAGGACGGAGTGGCGATAGACCCGACGAAGATCAAGGCAATGCAAGGATGGCCGATACCTACAAACGTAAAATCGCTACGTGGCTTCCTTGGACTCACAGGCTACTACCAAAAATTTGTGAAAGATTACGGAAAGATCAGTGCCCCGCTCACATCCCTACTGAAGAAAGACTCCTTCTTATGGTTGGAACAAGCTTCTACAGCCTTTGAACAACTCAAGGCTGCCATGACGACGACGCCGGTCCTAACGCTGCCTGATTTCAGTCGCACCTTCGTGATCGAGGCCAACGTGTCCGGCGTTGGGATTGGAGCTATTCTAGTTCAAGATGGTTGACCTCTCGCTTACACTAGTAAGGCTTTGTCTCCCTCACACTTGAAAATGTCACTATATGATAAAGAAATATTTGCCATTGTACATGCCGTCACAAAGTGGAGACCCTACCTGATCGACCGGTGCTTCCAGATTAAGACTGACCACTGAAGTCTTAAGTATTTCTTGGAGCAGAAAATATCTTCCCTGGAGTAGCAATGTTGGGTAACTAAACTTCTCAGCTTTGATTATGAAATTATTTATCGAAAAGGAAAAGAGAATGTTGTTGCAAATGCTCTATCTCGGCTGCCGGGGCAACCCGAAATTTAGCCATCTCCCTTCCCACCATCGAATTCCTCGAACACATTACGGAGGAGTGGAAGAATGATCCAGAAGTCTGAAGTATCATAGAAATATTAGAGAAGGATTTGGATTCCATAGGAACTACATGTGGGACTCGAAGGACTTCCGCTATAAAGACCGAATTGTTGTTGTTCCTTCTTCTCCTCACATCCAAGTTATTTTGCATGAAATGCACTCTTCACCTTCGGCAGGGGACTCTGGATTTCTGAGGACTAAAGGGTGAAGCAAAACTTCTTCTGGAAGGGCATAAAAAAAATCAATTTATGACTATGTATCCAAATGTGATGTATGTCAGCGACAAAAAGGTGAAACAGTGGCAAGTCCCGATAAACTACAGTCGCTACCTATACCGGATTCAACTTGGACGGACATCTCCATGGATTTCGTCGAAGGACTGCCACTATCTCAAAGTAAAAGCACGATCTTTGTGGTGGTAGATCACCTAACTAAATATGCTCATTTTTGTGCTGTGAGACATCCTTATACTGCTACCACTATTGCTCAGATTTTTGTGAAAAATATTATGAAATTGCATGGGATGCCAAGGTCGATAGTGAGTGACCATGATAGGGTATTAACAAGTAAATTTTGGACCGAGCTCTTCCATCTACAGGGCACCCAATTGAAGATGAGAATAGCCTATCATCCATAGACAGACGACCAAACAGAAGTGGTGAATAGATGCCTCGAGGGTTACTTATGATGCTTCACCAGCAACCGACCGAAAGAGTGGACAAGATGGCTTCCCTGGGCCGAATGGTGGTACAATACAACTTTTCATTCTTTGACTAATGTACCCCTTACGAGGCACTATGTGGTCAACCTCCCCCTGTAATTCCCAGATATGTACTTGGTTCGGCCAAAGTGGATCAGGTCGAGCAAGACATAATTAACAGGGATAAACTGCTACAGCTACTGAAGGACAACCTAACTGCTGCTCAAGCCTGCATGAAGCAACAAGCAGACAATCACCGGAGTGAGCAAGAATTTTCAGTATGGGATTGGGTCTACCTTCGCCTACAGCCATACAAGTAGCTATCCATCAACATCAAAGCATCGATGAAACTATCTCCACAATTTTATGGACCATGTCAGATTTTGGAACGCATTGGGGCCGTGGCATACTGACTTAAACTTCCAAATGATGCCAAAATTCATCCCATCTTTCACGTATCCCTACTGAAGCTGAAATTGGGTGAACATGAACTGGCTCAGACTCAGTTGTCGAGCACTACAATTGAAGGTGAAATCCAAGCCCAACTTGAAGCTATACTTGATCGAAGAATTATGATGCACCGAAGATGCCCCTCAACTGAAGTACTTGTGAAGTGGAATAACTTACCATCTGAAGATGCAACATGGGAGTCACATGAGGAGCTGATGACCCGGTTCCCAGAGTTCATGAATCCTTAGCCTTGAGGACAAGCTATGAGAGGGCAGACTTGATAGGACTCCAGTAGGGTTGAGTCCTAATCATTTTAGTATAAGTCAATAAAAAGTCTGCTAGATTGTAATAAAGCCTCTCATATCTTATAAAGGAGTATGGCTAGGGTTTGGATTAGCCCTTAGGGCTTAGTTGCCATTGCACCCCTTATTGAGCAAGTCGGCCAGGGTTCCCCCCTGCTTAGGTCAGCTATAGAGCCAACCTAGCCGCCCCTTGTTGCTATTAAGGTAAGATGGCTATAGGATGGGCAAAAGGGTAATTCCACTTAGGCAAGTGCCCCCTTAGGCTAGAGTTTTGATCCCTATTTAAGATGTAGCCGCCCCCCTCTTTTAATCATGCAATTATCATCTTCAATTCAGCCTTTGTGCCGAGTCTAGGAGGGAGGAACCCCTATAGCGTTCCAAGGGTTGATCCCCCTCAGTGATCAAAATCTATAGGGCTTCTTCTGGTGTCTTATCACTCTGCTGCCTCCATCTTCCAAGCAATTCCCACAATTACTTTTAACGTCGCCTTCATCCATCGTCTCCCACCAAGCCGCAGATCCATCAATCTGCTGTCATCCTTTCTGTCAACATTATAGATCTGGTAAAAACTCCAAAACCCATGCCTCTTGCTATTGCTATTCCTTTATCTTATAAGTGGGAGAAGTTTTTCCAAAGTTTCTTTGCTGCAAAATTCTACCGTTGCTAACGTTATCATCGTTGCAAAGGGGAAAAGTTGTAGAAAAATTTTAGTCGATTATTGTCTCTTGAACTTGAACTTTTGATCGTCCTTTTTGGTTGAAACTTTTACACAAATTCATAGATCGTCTTAGCTTTCATCTAAGATTGATCTTTAGAAAAATTCCTTCTGTAACTGGTTTTATTGTGTCTTCTTTTGTCATCATGCAGTGCTAGAATTTTACAATGTAGGATCTACCTTTCATCTTTTGCCCTATTTTTCTACTGTTACTCTGCCGAAATTTTGTCAAACCTTTTTTCAATATTGACCACATATGAACCTAGGGTTTTTGTATATTTTTCTTGAATTTGCCTCTAGAATTTACATCAAGAATTCAACGTTTCTCTAACGTAAAATCTGTTCGGCAGGACAGTACATCGCAGCACCTTTCTTCGTTGAATTCCATCGATTTTGAGTGTTGTCTTTTATGAGATTTTGGACTCTCTTTCTCTCATATACAAACCCTAACATCTAAAGACCCTTCCAAATCGCACCCTAAACCAATCCCAAACAGCTACCCAAATCAGCCCTAAACCGCAGCCAACCTTCCTTACCGATCTACCTACCTTTTCATCCAACCTTCCTTATCGATCCACCTACCTTTACTGCCATCTATCCCAGATCCAAAATCCCTTTTCCTAACCTTTATCCGCTGCTAACATAGCCCCAAAACCACACCAAATCGCAGCCAAAACTCTACAAAATCGCAGCCCCTAATCGCACCCAAAACTGCCACAAAACCGGCCCCAAAAAACCATAGCCTTCAGTCCACCAACCTTTCAGCTACCCAATCTCCCTTATCCCTTCAACCCCAGCATGCATCTTTCGTTGCACAACACTATCAACAGTGACCTCTCATTACCATCCTCCTTGATCGCAGCCAGCAACGGTCCTTATGGCAAAAAGCTATCAGCAGCGATCTTTCGTTGTAATCTATTTACATCACAGCCCACAATAATTGTTCACTGCCAACTATCTTAATTACAGTCAGTAATAAATTGAACACGACAGCAGCCATCTCTCGCTCCATACCACTGCTGCTCTCCTCCGCAACAGCCATGCACACCGCTGCCCATCTTCCTCCTATTGCAGCCGCACCCTTGCTGCAACCAACGCCACTTGCAGCCACAAAGTCGCAGCATAGCCACAGCCGACGTTGCTGCTGCCCTCTTCTTCCTCCATCATCGCTGTTGCCTTCCGACTCAGATCTCTTGGCTGCCATCTTTTGACAGATATCAGCCACCTAAAACATCACAGCCTCGACGATATTGCAGCATCAACATTACAGAATCACTGAAGGACCGCAACCGACATTGCTGCTGCCATCTTTCCATCTTCGTCCTCCACCGTCGCTGCTACCCTTGGCTGCCATCCTCCACTTGGAGACTTCACCACTGCAGCCCCGACATTGCTGCCATTCGCTGCCTTCAACCTGAAAATTGTAGCTACACTCTTCAGTAGGTTTATTTGACAAGTTGAAGATCCTTACGTCATGACATCGGTGGCCTTATTCGAAGCCAAATTGGAGGCTTTCGAGATGCGTATAGATGCTAGACTACACGCTCTCTTCGAGGAGTTCAGATTGGATCGATCGTTGAGCCCAAAAAAACCACAACATGGAGCAAACTCAGATTGCAAAAAGAATCCATCGGACATAAGAAGCAAAGATAAGACACGACAACCCTACACCTCAACGACATCAATGTCCTTTGCACCACTTCAAGAAAGGCACCTCAATCAAGATGCTCAGAGCATGAGAGCCACATCCTAATCAATGACATACAAACCTCCAGCAACAACCGATTACGAGAATATTAGTGAACAACTAGCAAAGATCCGTTAAACCTCCACCATCCAAGAGTACCAGATCAGGTTTGATAGGTTAACTAATCAAACTCGTGATTGGTTTGAAAAATAGATATTGAGAACTTTCATTGAGGGCTTGAAGCCAGAGATTCAAGAAGAAGTTCAAGCGCGACGATCGTACACACTTAAGGCAGCCATCTCCTTCGCATGACTACATGAAGATAGGATGAACCAAGATGCTTGGAGGACCAAAGCCACCACACGACTAGTAGCACAAAGACTCTCGGCCCCATCTACCACCAACCGGTCACCTCAACCGAAAAAGTTAACAAAAGAAGTGCTTCAGGATAAATCGGCAAAGGGCCTATGTTGGCATTGTAATAAACTGTGACGCCGAGACCACCATTGTAGAAAAGAGAGACCTCTATTGATTGAGCCCACTGAAGAACCCAAACTCAAAGATAAGTCTCTCGAGTCCGAGGAGAAGGATATGAAGGAAAAACCATAATCAGTCGCCCGCACCTTGCATAGTTCACCACAGATAATGATGGATGTGATGCCTTCATCAAGCATCAGCCCGTCATCGTCCTCACTGACACCAGGAGCTCCAACGACCCTCTGAATGGCAAAAGAAAATAGATGACCTTATATGGGAAAGAAGAGAATGAAGAAAAGATGATCTCGACACAGCGCTTGGAGAAGCTCGCTGAAATCTCAAGCACCTCCGCCGAACCAAGCTGACTCCTTCCTACCAGACTGCACGACTCTCATATGCTGGTTTTACAAGGGGAACCACCAACACATATTCAGCCATATTGCTATCTACATCTTCAGAGGACCGAAGCTAAAAGAATCATCCAAGAGACGCGGGAGACACGGATCATTCGGCCATGACCTTCCCTTGCAATGACACTTTATCTCCAAAAGCTTTGCCTCTTTGTTTGTAGGGATAAGCTCTTCCTGAAGTGCCACATTCAACTAAACCAGCTATAGTTTCTGATGCAGCGCTCTTGCTAGTTACAAGTGCCCTACAAGCCAATCACGTGAGTGATGGCACGTGTGACACACTACGTAATCTTTTTGCTTATGATTAATATTGGTATATTCTCACATTATATTATCTGTTGCATATATATTATGATGTCCTTGGTTCTGTGTAATGAGAATCAAATCGTGATGAGATCACGATAATGAGATCGATTCACCTTTAAACACAAATCCTAAATAATCCTGGTCATAGGTTACTCGAGAGAGACATCAAGATAACCGAACAGACCGGGGTACTATATACCCATCCATATGATGGAGGCGGCTAGTCTCATAGCCACTTGTGTGGAGACACTAAGGATATCGTGCAGGTGCTCATTGGAGAATGAGTTCACTAATTGATCTACTTATGGAATGTTGTATGGTTAATAATACCTAATGTCAGACAGCGATTCCATAGTCCCAATTGTATATCTGGTCCTTAGACTTGACACACCAATGATGTCTTGTATGAGTACTCATTTCTTTAACGCTAGATTTACAGGTTTGGAAAGTTTTAGATATGGTACAATTGGTTATCGGGATTGGTAGCCAACCTTACGAAGACAATTGAGTGTCAATAGAGGATCATCCACTCTCAATATCACGAAAGGAATATCTCATATGTGCTTGCTCAGACAAATCCCTAGCTAGGGTCATTCAGATTGAGAGAGAAAGAGTTCTCCGAGAGAATCCGATTAGAGCGAGACTATGATGGATTATGTATGTGGCTTGATAGTACCATGTCCAATATATGGTCTCTGAGATATTAGTTGGATGAGGGATTATAGATATACGATAACTATGGAGAGACAGGTCTGATGGATTTGATCCCCTCTGTACCGTCTGGGGACTATGGCATAGTAGCCTAGTATGTCTATAGTCGATGAGTCAAATGAATTATTATAGGGATAATAATTCACTATATCAGAAGAAGTTCTAATGGGAGTGACTCACGGCTAGCTCGGTATCGGGTCTAGAGGGTCACAAATATATAGTGGATGCTTCAGCGAATAGAGGATTGGATGAAGATCCAATTAGCCCATATTCTGATTAGATGAGACTCTATGCTGATGGGCTCCTTGATTAAGGCCCAATTAGAGACCTAAGGAGATTATTGGATAGAGATCCAATAATGTAATGTTAGTGGGTAATTGGATGGAGATCCAATACCCACTAAGACAGGAGCCCTAGGGTTTTTGGTGGCTCTCTATAAATAGGAGGGGAGACTGATGGTTGATAGGTTGTAACTTTAGCCACCACCTCCTATTCTCCTCCCTCCCTTTGTGCAAGAGTTGCGAGATCAGATTGGAGGAGTTTTACTACAGAGATCCATTGTGTGGATACCGCTAGAGAGGAGGACGTTTGACCTCCTTCATATTCTCCATCAGGATCTGAAAAATAGGGATATACGATCTCCCTAGGTAAAATCAATCTCTAACACATTGCGGTTTTATCAATTTTTATGTTTTTCTCGCGATCCCAATATTTTGCATGATGATTTGATCTGCATGGGAAACCAAATTTTCTTTTGATTTCTGCTACGCATGTGATACACCCGCTGAGGTTTTCAAACAATGGTATCAGAGCTAAGGTTTTCGTGTGAAATATTGGTTTTAAACTACGTGTGATGAGATTGAATTACGTAGAATCATTCTACGCGTTCTTATTGCGTTTCCGCAGTGAAGGCAGCTTGTAGGAGGGGCGACCAGCCACGGCCAGCCCCTATGCAGGGCCAGCCACCCATGGCTAGGCTGCGGCCAAGGCCCCTTGCAAGGGGGCAGCTGATTGTAGCCAGGGCCAGCCGCAAGGGAGGCCGATGCCGCTCTTAGGGGCAGCAGCCCGCAAGGGAGGCTGGCGTTGCTCGTGGGGGTAGCAACCCGTAGGGGCGATAGCCACCCGTGGGCACATCCGCTTGCAGCGCAGCGCCTACAAGGGGCTGCCTCCCGCGGCCATGCGACAGCCCTACCGCTAGTAGGGGTGACGGCGTCAGCTGTAGGGGTGGCCACCCCTTGGCAGGGTGGATGCCGACGAGTAAGGGCAGTCACCGCCTGCATAGGGGCAGTAGCGGTGGCGGCGGTGGCGTAGATGGGGTAAGAGGGATTGGAGCATCCTTTTGAGAAAAGGACGATCTTGCCCCTGTAAATTTTGAAAATTTCAAGGACTGTCCTCGTGTATAGAATTATGAAAATATCCTCAATAATTTTGAAAATTTTGAGGACTGTCCTCTCATCCAGAATTATGAAAATACCCTTGACGATTCTTGAAATTCTGAGCATATCTTGATTTATTAAAAAATAATTAATTAAATAGTTTAATTAATTATTATATATATCTAGTAATCCTACATAAGATGTGATGTATGATGTGGATGGATGATCATGAGCCAAGTGTTGTGATGTGTGTACTTATGATTATTATTATTATTAGGGCCTGCGAGCTTGCGTTTTTCTCGTTTATTGTTGAGCCTATGTGCTTGTGATTATTTGTAATTACATGGAGAGGCACAGCGGGAGCATGGAGGTTATAGCGAGGCCCATGATACCTTGGCGGGAGGTCACGATGCATGGTGATGCGACGATCCGACGGAATCGATGATGACGAGATCAACAATCACAGGGCATGGAGATGCGCCAATGCACACATATATCCTATTGTGAGTGATTAGGCCCATTGGCTCAGGCTTAATCATATTAGGTGGCGGCTCATGATCATCCAGTGTGGCTTGCATATATGATGTGTTATACACCTACTAGATATATGTATATATTTATATTTACATGTGATGTAGATATATATTAAATATGTATGTGTGTGACTCGACATATTAGGAGACCGATATAAAAACCCCTCCTAAGATAATATTAAGTCGGTAAGTGTGAGGCAATAAGATTGACTCACATGGCCTTCTATCGTTATAGGAAGAAATTGAATCACGACATAGGTTGAGTTGGTCGAGTTTCTCGAGGCTCACCTATCTACGTGATCGAGATCTTGCCTACAACATAGAGATGTCACCGGTGACCCGAGGACATGGAATGCTTGGTCGAGTCCCTCGAGGGCATATCATTGAATCAGACTCATCTTATAACGACGGTGATGACTTAACTGAACATCATGGTTGGTCGAGTCCCTCGAGACTATGATGATTCAGATGCCGAACATGACGAGAATCACAAGGAGTTATGATTGGCAAGAGTTGCCTACCTTTTGGGCTTAGTGTAATTGGTTGAGTCCCTCGAGGTTCCACTAAGACGCCAATTGGATCCCGATCCCCACTAGGAGTCTATCGAAGACTTCCGTCTCACGTGTCGAGGGTGTCGCGTGATTCGCTAAGAAAATAGTGGGAGTACATTAAGATATAAGTCCATATCTTAATTAGTATTTTCTGTAAAATCTGCATGTTATTTATTTTTTGCTATATCTTGTTTTGTTAGAAACATGTTACTCACAAACCCCCTATGTGGCATACTTAATGCCAACCGCCTCACTGGTCCAAACTATATAGATTGGTTTCGTAATTTGAGAATTGTTCTCACGATGAAGAAAATTGCATACGTCCTTGATATAATTGTGCCCACGCCAGAATAAGGGGCAAGCGAGGATGAGATCGCTCGCTATGTGAAGTACATAGATGATTTCACGTTAGTAAAATATTACACGTTGGCCTCCATGACTCCTGAGTTACAATGGCAACATGAGAGCATGGATGCAGATTCTATCCTTCTTCATCTCCGCTAGCTGTTTGAGAAACAGGGATGAACTCAAAGATATGAGATATCTAAGAGACTCTTCCAAGCCAGGATGACAGAAGGGACATCGGTTGATAACCACGTCCTAAATATGATAGAGTGGATCGAGAAACTCACAAGTCTAGGAATAGTCCTAGAGGATAACATGTGCATTGATCTTATACTTCAGTCCATACTAGATTCCTTTTCTCACTTCATCATGAATTTTAACATGAGCAAGTTTGAGGTGACTCTCCCTGAGCTCATCAATATGTTGAGGGAAGCTGAGAGTGTCATCAAGAAGGAGAAGCCAGTTCTCTACATTGGTGAGACCAAAAAGAAAAGGAAGGCCAGTAAGACCCTTAAGAAGGGCAAGGGCAAAGACAGACCAGTTAATGCAAAGGTTACCAAGAGAGACCCGACAAAGGATAAAGGACAATGCTTCCATTGTGGCCAAGACGGGCATTGGAAGAGGAACTGTAAGGACTACCTTACAGATAAGGTGAAATAGAAGCTTGGAGAAGCTTCATGTATATTCATGATTAGTCTCCACTTGTCAGATTTTTATGATAACGCATGGGTATTGGATATCGGGAGTGCTTATCATATCTGCAATTCATTGTAAATTCTGGTAAGACCTAAGAGATTGGTCAGAGGTGAGATGGACCTCATGATGGGCAATGGAGTAAGAGTTGTTGTAGTTGCTATTGGGGAGGTTACTCTACATCTGCCTAGTGGAGTTATTATTGTATTGGATATATGCTATTTTGTTCCCTCTATTATCAAAAACATTATTTGTATCTCTTGTTTGATAATTAGTGGATATAAATTAGTTTTTTAGAATAATAGTTGGTCAATAATTATGGATTATGAGATCATCACTAGAGGGACCCTTACAAATAGCTTATATATGTTAGACACTTCTCCACATATCATGAATATAAATATGTCTAAGAGGAAAAAAGATGAGATGAATAATGCATACCTATGACATTGTAGGCTAAGTCATATACATGAGAGAAGGATTCAAAAGTTGCTAAAAGATGGATACTTAGATCTATTTGACTATAAGGCATATGCAACTTACGAACCTTGCCTTCGTGGGAAGATGACCAACTCTCCTTTTAGTGGAACTGGAGAGAGAGCCACCGAGTTATTGGAACTCATACATATTGATGTATGTGGTCCCATGTCGACTCAGGCTATAGGTGGTTACTCATACTTCATTACATTCACTGATGATTTCTCTAAGTATGGACACATGTACTTAATGAAATATAAATATGAGGCCTTCGAGAAATTTAGGGAATATAAGAATGAGGTAGAGAACCAAATTGGAAAGAGTATTAAGACTCTTCAATCAACTCGAGGAGGAGAGTACTTGAGTATGGAGTTCACCCATTTCCTTAGGGACAGTGAGATTCTATCCCAGTAGACACCTCCTTATACACCTCAGCTCAATGGTATATCAGAAAGGAGGAATCGCACGCTGTTAGACATGGTGTGGTCCATGATGAGTTTCGCTGACCTACCCGTCTTATTCTAGGGGTACGTCCTAGAGACTACAGCTTTCCTTCTGAACAGAGTTATATTAAAGTCGGTAGTATCTACACCATATGAGATATGGAAAGGAAAGAAACCCGATCTTAAGATTGTTAAGATTTGGGGATGTCCTACCCACGTTAGAAGACACAACCCTGATAAGTTGGAATCAAGGACATAATGGTGCACATTTGTGGGATACCCAAAGGAAACTTGTGGGTATTATTTCTATCATCCCGATGACCGAAAGGTCTTTGTTGCCAAGAGAGCTGTATTCCTTGAGAAGGAGCACATTTTTACTGGAAACAGTGGGAGTGAGATAGAATTGAGCGAGGTTGGAGAACCTAGTTCAAGCATCATTCCAAACCCCGAGTCTGTTCAGGTACCTAACACATAAATTCTAATTTTACGTAGGTCTAGTAGAGTATCTCACCCTCCTGAAAGATATATGACACATATCAGCGGAGATGACTCTCAAGATGTTGATCCTCAGACCTACGAGGAGGCTATTACGAGTATAGACTCCAGGAAGTGGCAAGAAGCCATGAATTCTGAGATGGATTTCATGTACTTTAACAAGGTTTGGAACCTTTTGGATGCACCTAAGGGTATTGTACCCATCGGTTGTAAATAGATCTTCAAGAAGAAGATCGGAGTGGATGGAAAGGTAGAGACCTATAAAGCAAGACTAGTAGTTAAAAGATATCGTCAAAGACAAGTAGTTGACTATGATGAAAACTTTTCACTTGTAGCCATGATTAAGTCTATTAGAATTCTTTTTGCCATTGCAGCATACTATGACTATGAGATCTGGCAACAGAAGCAACAAAGGAAGGGGTGTGGATGAAGAAGTTCATCAAGGATTTGGGAGTCGTACCAAGCAGCGTGGAGCTGACTCCCATATATTATGACAGCGACAGGGCGATAACTCTAATAAGGGAACCTAAGTCTCATCAAAATTATTCTGAGGAGGTTCTATCTAATTAGAGCGATCATGACCCGAAAAGATATAGCAATGGAAAGAGTTTCATCCGAAGATAACATTGCAGATCCACTGACGAAGCCGCTGGCTTAAATTATATTTGAGCGTCACAGATGTCTGATGTGGATCAGACACATAAGTGATTAACTTTTGGTCAAGTGGGAGATTGTTAGTTACAGGTGCCCTGCAAGCCAATCACGTGAGTGATGGCACGTGTGACACACTGCGTAATCTTTTTTGCTTATGATTAATATTTGCATATTCTCATATTATATTATCTGTTGCATATATATTGTGATTTTCTTGCTTCTGTGCAATGAGAATCGGATCGTGATGAGATCACGATAATAAGATCGATTCACCTTGAAACACAGATCCTAAATAATCCCGGTCATAGGTTACTCGAGAGGGACATCGAGATAACCGGACATATCGGTGTACTATATACCCATCCATATGATTGAGGCGGTTGGTCTCATAGCCACTTGTGTGGAGACACTAAGGATATAGTACAGGTGCTCATTGGATAATGAGTTCACTGATTAATCCGCTTAGGAAATGATGTATGATTAATGATACCTAATGTCAGACAGTGATTCCATAGTCCCAGTTGTATATCTGGTCCTTAGACTTGAGATACCAATGATACCTTGTATGAATTCTCCTTTGTTTGATGCCAGACTTACAGGTTTGGAAAGTTTTAGATCTGGTATAGTTGGTTATTGGGATTGGTAACCAACCTTACAAAGGCAATTGAGTGTCAATAGAGGATCATCCACTCTCAGTATCATGAGAAGAATATCTCATATGTGCTTGCTCAGACAAATCCCTGGCCAGGGTCATTCAGATTCAGAGAGAAAGAGTTCTCCGAGAGAATCTGATTAGAGCGAGACTATGATGGATTCTGTATATGGCCTGACAGTACCATGTCCAATATATAGTCTTTGGGATATTAGTTGGATGAGGGATTATAGATACACGGTAATTGTGGACAGACAAGTCCGATGAATTTGATCCCCCTTGTACTGTTTGGGGACTATGGTGTTGTGGCCTAGTACGTCCATAGTCGAGGAGTCAAGTAAATTATTATAGGGATAATAATTCACTATATCAGAAGGAATTCTGATGGGAGTAACTCACGACCAGCTCGGTATCGGGCCTAGAGGGTCACATATATATGGTGGATGCTTCAGCAAATAGAGGATTGGATGGAGATCTAATTAGCCCCTATTCTCATTAAATAAGACTCTATGCTGATGGGCTCCTTGATTAAGGCCCAATTAGAGACCTAAGGATATTATTGAATAGAGATCCAATAATACAAGGTTAGTGGGTAATTGGATGAAGATTCAATACCCACTAAGGCATGAGCCCTAAGGTTTTTGGTGGCTCTCTATAAATAGGAGGGGAGACTCATGGTTGATAGGCTACAACTTTAGCCACCTCCTATTCTCTTCCCTCCCTCTGTGCAAGAGTTGCGAGATCAGATTGGAGGAGTTTCACTGTAGAGATCTATCATGTGGATACCATTAGAGAGGAGGACGTTTGACCTCCTTCATCTTCTTTATCAGGATCTGGAATACATAGATATACGATCTCTCTAGGTAAAATCAATATCTCACACATCATGGTTTTATCGATTTTTGTATTTTTCTCGTGACCCCAATATTTTGCACGATGATTTGATCTACGTAGGAAACCAGTTTTTGTTTTGATTTTCACTGTGCATGTGATGCACCCACTAAGGTTTCCCAACAGCTCCCATATCTCGGGCTACTTCCACGACTTCACTAAGGAGCGGACTATGATGCTAGAAGTCTTCTTTGATGATAACCTCTGATCCACGACCCACAATCATAAGAAGGAACAAGAGAAATGCATCCACACGACCCCCATTGCCATGATGTCATCTACATCGGTGCTAGCATTACCCAAATGTGGCAATGTGTTCATAATTGGAGCAGACATATCAAGAGTTGAGATCGGCACCATCCTCAAGCAAGAGGGTCAACAGCATGAAGAAGTGAAAATGAGCCCCGAAAAATCACCACTCCTACCCACCTCAAACTCGGATCAGGCTCCCACCACTGAAAATTTTATCCAAGGGCCGCCCTCATTCCAAAAGAAGGCATGACTACTATTATAGAGCAACCACATGGAAGCCCATGCAAGGAAGAAACTTTCCCTTGACAAACGTCGGAGCATAAGAAAGTTTCCTGAGAAAGATCAAATTCTCCTTTATCACCAGCTCCACCAACACAAAATCTAAGCCTTAAGAAAGTGGTCTCCCTATTTCTTTGGGCCTTGTAAAATTAGGGATCACATTGGGGCCCTAACCTAGAGATCAGATCCATGCATCAAATCAAGATTACAATTGATCCTCCGGGTATCCGACCTCAAATGGAAGTTTAAGAGGGACGACTCAACCCAGATCCATCTAATAACACTCAAACTGATGATGAGGCTCAAGTTGAGCTGATGATCGCATGAGATCATAGGATCATGACACATCATAGTACCGCCACCACTACTAATGCTGGATTGTAGGAGCTGAAGACCTGGTTCCCTGAGTTCATGGAACCTCAGTCTTGAGGACAAGACTAATTTGAAGAGGGCGGGCTTAATATAACTCCAGTAGGGTTGAGTCTTAATCACCCTAGAAGTAATCAATAAGAACCCTATGAGATTGTAATAAGATCCCACCTAGTCACTTTTATTCTATAAAGAAGTATAGCTAGGGTTTATTTTGGGGCATTAGGGCTTCCTGACCGTCGCCCCCTTTACTGGGTTGGTCGGCTAGGGTTTCTAGCAAAGGGGCATGGCTTGTGCAGCCACTTAGGCCACCGCCCCCTTTATTTATGCATGGTAGCTATAAGAGGGACAAAAGGGGGAATTTACTTAGGAAGCACCCCATAGGGCTAGGGTTTAGAGCCCTATAAGCATGTAGCATCCACCTCTTTTCATCAAGGAAGATCAATCTACAATTAAGCCATATGACTGACTACTAGGAGGGAGGAACTCCTATAGCGTTCCAAGGGTTGATCCACCTCAAAGATCAAAATCTAAAGAACTCCATCTGGGGTTATATCACGCTTCTGATTTAATTTATTCTTTGAATGTATGGTTTTCATGTCAAGCACTTCACTTACGACGTTGCTTATCTTTGGGATTTCCTTGTTCTTTCTTAAGTAATTTGTAAGCATAAAACTTAGCAATCTTCTTTTAATCACTCGCTTTATTTGAACAAAAAGTTTTGGATATTCTTATCTTGCTTAAAGCGAAAAGTTTTTGTTTAAAATGAGAATTTACACTTGCACTAATTCACCCCACCTCTTAGTGCCAATTGATCCTCACAATTAGTATCAGAGCAATGTTTTTTCTCATTTGGTTTAACACCCAAGAGAAATTGCACTTTTTGGCTTTTCAGAGAGCTTTTCCATCGTTCGTCCTCCCATGTTCAATGGGACGAACTACACTTATTAAAAAATTCGGATGAGAGTTTTCTTGCTTTCCTTGAACCTTGATTTATGGAATATTGTTAAAAATAGATTTGAAAGGTCTTCTCTTCCAATGAACGATTGGAACGATTTGGAGAAGAAAACTTTCTCTTTAAATGCCGAGGCTATGAATACCTTATATTGTGCACTTGATAAAAATGAATTTGATCGGATTTCTTGTTTTGATTTAGCTTTCGATATATGGCTTGCATTAGAAATAACACATGAAACCACACTAAATCTAAATGAATCACTAAACGAAATGTCTTACAAAAATGAACAAGAAGAATACATTCCTAAGAACAAGAAAAATTTGACATTGAGAACTCAAGAACACCTTCCAAAGGACAGGAAGGAATTGGAACTAAAGAGAACATATGACTCATCGAGTGAAATCTCGAGTGATATAAACTTTGAACATTTGACAAATGAACAGGTTAAATTAATCAACATAAACCATAAAAATGATTTAAAGATGGATAAAACTTCTTGCTATGAACGCAAGAAGCCAAGGTGCTCCAAAGATGAAGAACACAATCCATAAAAAGTGGAAGATCTCGCACTCATGACCAACCACGATGAGGTAAGTAACCTACCCGAAAGCTCTTTTACTTTTAATGAGTTATTACTTTCTTTTCATTAGCTTTATGATGAATTTAGAAAGATTAGCAAATCCTATAAATTACTTAAAGTAGAGCATGCATCATTAGTTAGTAAACTTGATGAAATGTATGAAGTAGCACCATCACATAATACATACACCAAACATGAAACCTTGCATGATACTTTACCATTACATATTTTTGCTCTAAATGTAAAATACTAGATAATGTTAAAAAGGAAAATATCATGCTTAAACAAACATTAGAAATATTTAAAATTAGAAACAAATCCCTAAATATGATCCTTGCCAATAAGGGTCATATTAATAGAAGAAATGATATAAGCTTTGTTGGTAACATTCAACAAAAGCCAACCATGTTTGTTAAAGGACCAACCTTAAATGTGCTACCATGAATCAAATATAATTTTTGTGAAAAATTAGGACATAAGGCAAACAAATGTCCATTTAAAAACTATAGTCCATATAAATTAATTTGGGTTCCTAAAGAAACCATAAATAACCTTAAGCCTTTAGAGAAAATGGAAAAAACATATCATGAAGGACCCAATGTAAAATGGGTACCTAAACTAAAATCCCTCATAATATAAAGTTACCTCCTAACAAGGCTAGGAGCACTAAGTAATATTTTGAGAGTAGATGCTCATGACACATAACTTAGATCGAATACCCTTTTAAAGCTCACTGCCTAAGTAGTAACAAGAAAATTATTGAAATTAAAATTAATGATAATGAATATTTTGATGGTTCATCATTATACAATTAATCTTGATGATGCATAGCTAGAGAATGAACTAGAACCAAAGAACCTTACTTATTGAAAAATATGTTAAAATTTACATAAATTAGATTTTGATGATAATTCAAGAAAACGTTCAAAATTATTAGCGTGGATGTTGGTTTAAATGTAAAGACTATTGTTAAATGGTTCAAATATTGACAAAGTCTATGGAATGATTGATTTAAACGTTACATTGATTGAAATGCTATGATTGAATGATTGTGTTGAATGATAAAATTTTAGCATAGAACAATATAGAAAAGAGATAGAAAAATCATACTTCATTGTCTATTTTTATAAATTAAAAATATATTTAATGAGAATGAAATGAGTATGGTAACTCACTACACTAAGTCTAAAAATCGTTGGAATTGAATTAAATCAAAGTTTTTGTTTTAAAAATATTTTATTGCAATGATCTTGATGAAATTACATTTTTTACTTTAAATGACATTGCATTCTTGAAATAAATTTTAAAAGAAGGATAATCATTCTTAAAAGAATTTTTATCCTATTAATCCATCAACAAGAGAGAAAATAATGCTACTATTGTTAAATCTCTTAAACTACAAAAATGGATTAGAGAACTTTAGTTCTTGAAAAATAATCTATGATACTTTTATTGAATTTTTCAAAAAATAATTTTTGATGATGATTTTGGATAAGTTTTCAAATGATTTTATTTTAAAAAGAGATCGATGAATCTATCCAACGTTGTTGACATTTTTGATGATTTTATAATGATCTTGATAAGTTAAAAAATTGCAACTTGAAATCTTTACATAAATCAATTTCGTTTGAATAAGTTTATAAATGAATCATAAGTTTATCTATTTGAAACTACAACATGAATCTAAACAATTATCTTGATGATTTGAAATCACATAAATAAGTTGAGATACTATATTTTCATATCTCATTTTACAAAATCATACTTGTAACTTGATAATTTTTATGAATTAATATTTTGCTTACAAAATTGATCTCTTAAAAAAATTTATTATCTAAGAGGAGATTTATTAAATTAAATTATATCTTTTAGTATTTATGAGTGTCTTTTGATATTAATATCCTTCTTGACATGATTTATTTTATAACTCATAAATGTGATAAGTTGAAAATTAAATGAAATATGCATGATTTGATAATTTTACTTGAAAATATATAAGATGTCTTGATTACTTATATTCACAAACAAACGGTGAGGCAAATTTATTAAATCATGTCTTTTGGATTTGAATTTTCATTTTTAATGACATGATATCCCTTATACTTGAAAGTGTTTTTGATGATTTAGAAATTCTTGAAAGTGTTTTTGATGATTTTGAAATTGAATAAGTTCTTTAACTATATCATAATTTTGATTCCTTGGAATTATAACTTGAAATCTTTTATAAATCAAAATCTTGACAACTTGAGGTTTCTTATGCATGTATCAAGAGATTTTATTTGTTTCTCATATGATTTGTCTCTTGATATTCACAATTTATCTTAATGAATTATATATCTCATCACCACGTTAATTTTTCTTCATATATTTCATGTGATGATTTGAAGAATGATGTAATGAAAAAGAAATTGCACTATTGTAATCATCACTTCTTTTTTATAATGACAAAGGGGGGGCAAAACTTGTTAGCTTGTATGATGTAAAATTGCTAACTTAAACATTGCAAAGGAAGCAAAAATTTGCTAGCTTGTACTTCTCAAAAGAGAAGAAAGAATTCACTAGCTTGCATGTTCTAAAGTAATGAAAAATTTGTTAAATTGCTAAGATTTCATATATCAAAAACCTGCTAATTACACTTCTCTTTTTGTTGATGACAAAAGAGGAGAAAGTGTGATGATGTGAAATCATGTATGATGATCATGCATGTAATGATGATTTTGAAATTCTACATGAAGATAATGATTTATTATTTTATGGATTTATTTGCTATGCTTAAAATTACATGAGATGATTTTTAAATGCGCGAGTAGCTCCTAAATTTTTGAATCTCCTTGAATATCTTGGAGTTTTGAGCTCATTTTTGAAATTCACCTCTCTAAAATTGAGAGCTATACGTAATGATGTTTCATAACTCCTCCCTTATTTTCTTTCCTTCTTGTTCATAAGAGAAATAAAATTTTTTATGACTCATGTCGTATTTTACAAAGGGAGAGCAAAAACTCATGTGCTTTAAAATCATTAGCTCTATATTTCACCTTTTTGTTGATGACAAAGGGGGAGAAATATACATTGATGGCACATGATATTGTGAAATATACATTGATGACACATGATGTTATACATTGATGATACATAATATTGATTATATACATTAATGACATATGATATTAATGATCTACGCTGGTGACACATGATATTGATGATATACTTGGATATCTTAGATATGGATGTATAATCTTTTTGAAACTTATGATTTGATGACTTGATGCAAATTTGTGTTGAAATTTGCTTGGAATATTAATTGCTTAAAAATACTTGAAATTTAAGAGTGTGTGATTCTCTTAAATTTAAGTGGCATAGATTTAAGGGGAGTTATGATTAACTCCTATCTTCGATTAATTATCATCATAAAAAAAGGAAGATTGTTTAATCTCAGATTTTGATGATGAAATCAATTGATGGGTTATTGATGTAATATGTGTTGTTAGAGTTGATTGATGCAGGATTAACTACGACAAAAAGAATATGACAATCAGAGGTTTGGCCAGAGTCAAGCTCAAGCATTGGGCCAGGGTTCGGACGATGCAGTTGGAAACTCGCCTGGAGTGCGTCCAGAGCTTGCCGAGGGTATCATGAGCTTACAAGGATGGCACAAGGGACTAGCCGGGTTTAAATACCCGTAAGATGATCCGACCGAGCAAGGGCTCGGGAAATGAACTGGCCGAGTTTAAATACCCGAAAATTGATCTGACCGAGCAGGGGCTCGGGAAATGAATTAAACCCGAAAGTTGATCCGACCGAGCAGGGGCTCGGGAAATGATCTGGCCAGGTTTAAATACCCGGAAGTTGATCTGACCAAGCAGGGGCTCGGGAAATGAATTGGTCGGGTTTAAATCCCCGGAAGCTGATCCGACCAAGCAGGGGCTCGGGAAATGAACTGGTCAGGTTAGAATACCCAGAAGCTGATCCGGCCAAGCAAGGGCTCGGGAAATGAACTGGCCCAGTTTAAATACCTAGAAGCTGATCCGACCGAGCAGGGGCTCGGGAAATGAACTGGTCGGGTTTAAATACCCGGAAGCTGATCCAACCGAGCAGGGGCTCGAGAAATGAACTAGCCGGATTTAAATACCCAGAAGCTGATCTGGTCGAGCAAGGGCTCGGGAAATGAACTGGCCGAGTTTAAATACCCGGAAGTTGATCCAACCGAGCAGGGGCTCGGGAAATGAACTAGCCGGGTTTAAATACCCGGAAGCTGATCCAACCGAGTAAGGGCTTGGGAAATGAATTGGCCGGGTTTAAATACCCGGAAGCTGATCGGACCAAGCAGGGGCTCGGGAAATGAACTCAGGCAAAAACCTTGGAGATTTAGCCGAGAGGGCGAACTCGGGCACAAATCATGGGGATTCGACAGAGAAGGTGAACTCGAGCGTAAATCTTGAGAATTTGGCCGAAAGGGCAAACTCGGGCATAGATCTTGGAGATTCGACCGAGAGGGCGAACTCGGGCACAAATCTTGGAGATTTGACCGAGAGGGTGAACTCGGGCACAAATCTTAGAGATTTGACCGAGAGGGTGAACTCGAGCATAAATCTTGGGGATTCAGCTGAGAAGGTGAACTCGGGCATAAATCTTGGGAATTTGGCCGAGAGGGCAAACTCGGTCATAAATCTTGGAGATTTGGCCGAGAGGGCGAAGTCGGGCACAAATCTTGGAGATTTAGCCTAGAGGGTGAAATCGGGCATAAATCTTGGAGATTTGGTCGCGAGGGTGTACTCAGACACAAATCTTGGGGATTCGACCGAGAAGGTGAACTCGTACGCAAATCTTGGGAATTTGGCCGAGAGGGCAAACTCGGGCATAAATCTTGGTGATTTGGCCGAGAGGGTGAACTCGGGCACAAATCTTAGAGATTTGGCCAAGAGGGTGAACTCAGGCACAAATCTTGGATATTTGGCCGAGAGCGTGAACTTAGGCACAAATCTTGGAGATTTGATCGAGAGGGTGAACTCGGGCGCAAATCTCAGAGATTCGACCGAGAGGGTGAACTCGGGCATAAATCTTAGGGATTCAGCTGCGAAGGTGAACTCGAGCGCAAATCTTGAGAATTTGGCCGAGAGGGCAAACTCGGGCATAAATCTTGGAAATTTTGCCGAGAGGGCGAACTCGGGCACAAATCTTAGAGATTGAGTCGGACGAATTCATGAAATTTATCTTATTTTATCTTTTTTTTATGCATTCAATGTAGTTACACATTTAATGCGACAGACAGTTTCTAGGTGGTCCAGTGCTTTGCCTCGGGAAGCTGAAATGGCATCCTTGGACTCTATAAGTTTTCTACGGTCAGGCTGAGACCTCACTTCTTCGATTTGCCTTCTTTTGCTTCTTCCTCTGGTCCCCACCTAGCCCCCTTCAGTCGGTGTTTTCTGAACAGGTCAGAATGACCTCCTCGGATTCTTCAAGTAGCATTAGGATTGTTCCTTCCCCAGGGTCGGGGGAATAAGTCTACGTGAGCCCGAGGCGAGTTCCTCGGGTGTGTCTTCGGGACCCCCGTCGTCGATCGACGCGAGGGTCCTAAGGGATTTGGAGGTCATGAAGGCGGGTCATAACCTCGACATGGCGGTGACCGAGGGGTCACTTGCTACCATTAGGGAGCAGTACAACATCCCAGCTAAGTACGAGTTGCACATTCCATAACCCGGGCAATGTCCCTACAGTTCGAACGTGCCCGGGGTATGTATCTCTGTGGATACTTTAGAGGCCAGTCTTCAGTTTCCCCTTCATCCCACCATCGAGGAATATATCATATGGTGGAGGATTTCCCCGAGTCAGGTAGCGCCCAACTTGTGGCACTACCTTGTTGTGTTTTTGGGCAAATGCCGAGGGGCTGAGATTATCACGACTCGGAACTTGTTCATGTCATGCTTTCGCCTCTGCAAGAGACGGGGTGGCTACTATCTCATTGCTCGTGTCAGTTTTAGGGTCAGCGGAGTGATAGGACTCCAGGAGGGTTGAGTCCTAATCTCCCTAGAAGTAGTCAATAAAACCCTGCTAGATTGTAATAAAGTTACTCCTATCTTATAAAGGAGTATGGCTAGAGTTTAGATTAGCCCTTAGGGCTTAGAAGTCGCCACCCCCCTTATTGGGCAAGTCGGCTAGGGTTTCCCCCTGCTTAGGTCGGCAATAGAGCCTACCTAGCCGCCCCTTGTTCCTATTAAGGTATGATGGCTATAGGAGGGGCAAAAGGATAATTTCACCTAGATAAATGCCCCCTTGGGCTAGGACTTTGATCCCAATTTAAGATGTAGCCACCCCCCTCTTTGAAAGCAAGCAATTATCAATTTTATTTCAGCCTCGTGTCAAATCTAGGAGGGAGGAACCCCTACAGTGTTCTAGGGGTTGATCCCCCTCAAGGATCAAAATCTATAGAGCTCCATCTGGGGTTCTATCAAAGGACTACTTGACCGCTTCGAACCAACCGATTTCAACAACATCGACGAATAATTGGCAAATATTTGTCAAACCTCTACAATACAAGAATACTAAACAAGGTTTGAGCGTTTATTTAACCAAACTAAGAATTAGTCTGAGAAATAACTTTTAGGTACTTTTATCGAGGGCCTTGAGCCAGAGATCTGAGGAGAAGTAAATGTGTGACAATCGTACACTCTTATGGCGGCTATTTTCTTCGCGCGTATCCAGGAAGAACAATTAAACCATGAGGTACGAAGGATAATGGTCGCTCCCCTATATTCCAGATCCGGATGGAGAAGATGAAATCGATAAAACCACGATATGTGAGAGATTGATTTTACCTTGGGAGATCGTATATCCCTATATTCCAGATCCGGATGGAGAAGATGAAGGAGGTCAAGCATCCTTCTCTCTAGCGGTATCCACACGATGGATCTCTGCAGCGAAACTCCTCCAATCTGATCTCGCAACTCTTGCGCAGAGGGAGGGAGGAGAATTGGAGGTGGTGGCTAAAGTTGTATCCTATCAACCCTGAGTCTCCCCTCCTATTTGTAACATTGTATTATTGGATCTCTATCCAATAATCTCTTTAGGCCTATAATTGGGCCTTAATCAAGGAGCCCATCAACATAGGGTCTCATCTAATGAGAATATGGGCTAATTGGATCTTCATCCAATCCTCTATTCGCTGAAGCATCCACCATATGTGTGTGACCCTCTAGGCCCGATACCGAGCTGGTTGTGAGTTACTCCCATTAGAACTCCTTCAGATATAGTGAATTATTATCCCCATAATAATTCACTCGACTCATCGACTATGGACGTACTAGGCCACTACACCATAGCCCCCAGACGATACAGGGGGGATCAAATCCATTGGACATGTCTGTCCACAGTTACCATGTATCTATAATCCCTCATCCAAATAATATCCCAGAGACCGTATATTGGACATGGTACTGTCAGGTCACATACGAAATCAGTTTGTCTTGCTCTAATCGGATTCTACCGGAGAACTCATTCTCTCTCAATCCGAATGACTCTGGCCAAGTATTTGTCTAAGCAAGCACATTTGAGATATTCCTCTCGGGATACCGAGAGTGGATGATCCTCTATTGACACTCAATTGCCTTCGTAAGGTTGGCTACCAATCCCGATAACCAACTGTACCAGATCTGGAGCTTTCCGAACCTGTAAGTCTGGCGTCAAAGAAAGGAGTACTCATACAAGGCATCCTTGGTGTCTCAAGTCTAAGGATCAGATACACAACTAGGACTATGGAATCACTGTCTGACGTTAGGTATCATTAACCATACAACATTCCATAAGCGGATCAATCAGTGAACTCATTCTCCAATGAGCACCTGTATTATATCCTTAGTATTTCCACACAAGTGGCTATGAGACCAGCCGCTTCCATCATATAGACGGGTATATTGTACACCGATCTATCCGGTTATCTCAATATCCCTCTTGAGTAACCTATGACCGAGATTATTTATGATATGTGTTTAAAGGTGAATTGATCTCATTATTGTGATCTCATCACGATCCGATTCTCATTGCATAGAACTAAGGTTATCACAATATATATGTAACAAATAATATAATGTAAGAATATGCCAATATTAATCATAAGCAAAAAGATCACAGCATGTCACACATGCCATCACTCACGTGATTGGCTTGCAGGACACCTGTAACCAGCACTTTCCCCTGGAATTTACATTGAGAAATCAGCGTTTCTCTGATGCAAAAATCGGTTTAGCAGGACAGCACATCGCAGCACTTCATTCCATCGAATTCTATCATATTTGAGTGCTATTTTTTGTGAGATTTCAGACTCTCCTTTCCTCATTACGAAACCCTACCATCCTTACCAAAAACCAAATATTACCCTAAACTGAATCCAAACAACCCCCAAATCAGCCATCCAAATTAGCTACTTCCTTATCGATCCACCTACATTTTTAGAAAAGCTTCCTTACCGAAACACCTACCCTTGCTGCCATCTATCTCAGATCTAAAATCAATTTTCCTAACCTTCATCTACTGCTATCACAGCCCTAAAACCATGTCAATTTGTAGCCTAAACTCCATAAAATCGTAGCCCCAAATCTGCCCTAAATCGCAGCCTACTTCCATCCAAACCGATTCACCTTCCAACCAGCCACCCCCTTCTCCAAAATTTTCATGCCACTAACCTGACAACAGAAAAAAGATCTCAATATTACAGATCTTAAGGCATATACTATGGCATCGGAGGAGGCTATCGATGCAAAGCTTGAAGCCTTTGAAAACCGCATGGAAGAGAAGATGCGATCCTTATTCACTGAATTCAGCATAGGCCGACCATCAAGCCCGAGGAAGTCACACCATGGAGAGACGATCCTCAAGAGCATAGACACATCACCTCTGATCGTAACAATCCACGCATGAGGGTTGACTTCCCAAGATGGGAGGAAGAAGGAGACCTGATCGGATGGATCTCGCGCACATAGTATTATTTTCAGTTCTATCGAACCACCGATGGAACACGGGTGGAGATCGCTGCCATACACCTCAAGGGAGATGTTATTCAGTGGTTTAATTGGTTTAAGCATACCCATGGAGGATTCTCTTGGCAGCGATTCAAGGAAGGACTACTAGACCGCTTTAGACCAACCGATTTCAACAACATCGACGGACAATTGGCAAAGATTCGTCAAACCTCTACAATACAAGAATACCAAACAAGGTTTGAGCATTTATCTAACTAAACTGAGAATTGGTCTGAGAAATAACTTTTAGGTACTTTTATCGAGGGCCTAAAGCTAGAGATCTGAGGAGAAGTAAAGGCACGGCAACCGTACACTCTTATGGCGGCAATTTCCTTTGCGCGTATCCAAGAAGAACAATTGAACCACGAAGTACGAAGGACAAGCGTCGCTCCCCGACTAGCCATGCCGAGGCCTACTGCCATCCAAGCCCCTACACCAAAAAAGTTGACAAGAGACGAGCTTCGCGAACGATCGATCAAGGAGTTGTGTTGGCATTGCAACAAACAGTGGAGTCGCGAACATCACTGTAAAAAGGGTCGGCTCCTCGTGATTGAACCAGTGGAGGATGAGGACAATGAAATATCTGAAAAAGCCCTTGAACCTAAAGAAGAAGCCATGGAGGAAGAGTCCCCACCAGCCAACTACACAGTGCATGCATTGGCCGGCTTTTCCAACCCGCAGATGATGAAAGTTGGAGGACTTCTAAAACAACAACCCATCACGATTCATCAGGTTCAATTTGAAAACACCTTTCCTTGCTCTAAACTTGTTTGATACTTGCAGGGCTTCTTAGCTCAATCTATTTCTATCTAATCTTCTTCATGTTAGCTTGGCATTTATTAAAAATACCTGATACGGGGCTAAAGCAATGGGAAACCAAGTTCTTGGGCTAAATGTTCATTGGACAATATGTTATCATTGTATGTGTACACCTTGGGTCTAAAGTAAAGTTGTAGACATATTTTAAAGAGGGATAACTATGTAATGGTTTTAAAACTACCATCTTGTTTGGGATCTTGAATGTTAAACTTGTTGTATAATATATGAAGTGGTGGTGTATTGTTATTTTTCAAATTCATATGGATTTTATCGCATTAGTGGACCTTATAAATGTGGATTATACTTAGCTGCATTGGTTTTAGATCGGTTTTGTGATTCATTAAGAGAATGTGAAGAGATTATAATCTGCACAGGTTTCTATGAAAGTAATTGAATGACTGCATGTTATTCTTAGTATCCTCAAATGATTGTCTGGATCCTGGATGGAGTATGTTGTTAATAATATTGTCAATCTTTTTAGATTAGAGTCACACCTCTCGAATATGATATAATTCGGGGGGTGTGACAGATCGAATCCATCGAACCTATTTGTCCGCTATTACCGTGTATATATAATCCCTCATCCAATTAATATCACAGAGACTGTATATTAGACATGGCTGTCAGGTAATATACGGAATCTGTCATAGTCTCGCTCTAATTGGATTCTCCTAGAGAACTCTCTCAATCCGAATGACCCTAGCTAGGGATTTGTCTAAGCAAGTACATATGGGATATTTCTCTCGCGATACCAAGAGTGGATAATCCTTTATTGACACTCAATTGCCTTCATAAGGTTGGCTACCAATCCCGATATCCAATTATACCAGATCTGGAACTTTCTAAACCTGTACGTCTAGCGTCAAAGAAATGAGTACTCAAATAAGGCATCCTTGGTGTCTCAAGTCTAATGACTAGATACACAACTGAGACTATGGAATCACTGTCTGACATTAGGTATCATAAACCATATAATATTCCATAAGCGGATCAATCGGTGAACTCATTCTCTAATGAGCACCTGTACTATATCCTTAGTGTCTCTACACAAGTGGTTATGAGACCAACCGCCTCCATCATATGGACGAGTATATAGTACATTGATTTGTCCAATTATCTCGATATCCCTCTCGAGCAACCTATGACCGAAATTATTTAGGATCTGTGTTTAAAAGTGGATCGATCTCATTATCGTGATCTCATCATGATCCGATTCTCATTGCATAGAACCAAGGACATCGCAATATATAGATATACAACATATAATATAATGTAAAAATATACCAATAATTAATCATAAGTAAAAAAATCATGCAGCGTGTCACACATGCCATCACTCACGTGATTGGCTTGCAGGGCACCTGTAACTAGCACCATATCAGATCACGGAGCGTATTGGAGCTATGGCATATATATTAAGGTTACTAGAGGATGTCAAAATCCATCTTGTCTTCCATGTATTCTACTTGAAGCCCAAACTGGGGGAATGCAAGTTAGCCCAGACTCAACTACCGAATGCCATAGATGATGGAGAAATTCAAGCCCAGCCACAAGCCATTCTTGATCGGAGAATTGTGATGCGTCGCTAATGCCCTTCAACCGAAGTATTAGTGCATTGGAACAACTTACAACCTGAAGATGCCACATGGGAGTCTTATGAGGAGCTGAAGACCCAGTTCCCTGAGTTCATAGAATCTCAACCTTGAGGACAAGGCTGATTTAAAGAGGGCGGGCTTGATAGGACCATAATAGGGTTGGATCCTATTCACTATAATAGTAGTCAATAAAAACTATGTGAGATTGTAATAAAACACCACCTAGTCACCTCTATCCTATAAAGAAGTGTGGTTAGCGTTTATTTTGGGGCCTTTCGGCTTACTAGCCATCACCCCCTTTACTGGGCTGGTCGGCCAGGGTTTCTAGCAAGTAGAGGCGGCTATGCAACCACCTAGGCCATCGCCCATCCCTATTAAGGCAGGGCAACTATAGGAGGGGCAAGGGGGTAAATTTACTTAGGAAGCACCCCCTAGGGTTAGGGTTTTAAGCCCTATATAAGCTTGTAGCCTCCTCCTCTTTTCAATCAAGCAAGAATCCATTTTATTTTAGCCTTGTGGCCGACCTTAAAAGGGAGGAACACCTATAGTATTCTAAGGATTGATCCCCCTAAAAGATCAAATTCTATAGAGCTCCTTCTAGGGTTCTATCAGTTTGCCACTTTATCTTTGTTGTTTTGCTCTTCATCTTCTAATGCGCTCGAATCATCCCAAGTTGCCTTGAATGCTTTCTTCTTCTTTTGAATCGACAACTTCTTCAGTTGTAGACACCCATTTATGAAGTACCCTAGCTTCTTGCATTCGTAACAAATTATAATATCTTTTTTAGATTCATTTTTATTCTTATGATTTTTTGTTCATTTTCATGAATTTTTTAAATTTTTTTGTTAGAAGTGGAATGTCATTATCCTCATCACTTGAGCTTTTGCTCGAGGAATTTTCTTTGGTTTTAAAGTGTAATATCCTTCATGTTCTTTAAAAGGCTTTCCTCTTATTTGTCATGTGGTTTATAAGTCATTTTTATTAAAGACCCTATGAGTCCTTCAAGAGGAAAATTATTCAAGTCCTTTGCCTCTTGGATAACAATTACTTTTGGATCTCAACATTTGGGAATAGATCTTAAAATTTTATTTACATGTTCAAGATTAGTATAACATTTACCAAGAGCTTTCAAACTATTGACAACATCTATAAAATGAGTGTATATGTAATCAATGGTTTTGTTTGGCTTCATTTAAATAGTTCATAACTATGTATCAAGAGATTAATTTTTGACTCTTTTACTCGTGCCTTCATGAGTGACTTCTAATCTGTCAAATATCATATGTAGTGTCACACATGGAAACATGATTAGACTCATTTTTATCCAAAAACATAAAACAAAGCATTCATAGCTTTAGAGTTCAAAGAAAATATTTTCCTTTCAAAATCATTACAATCATCCATTAGATTGAAGAAGTTTTTTCAAATCATTTTCAACTATGTTCCATAATTTGAAATCCATGAAAATCAAAAAAAATTCATTCGTGTTTTTCAGTAAGTATAATCCGTCCCATTAAACATAGGAAGATGAGTGATAGAGTGACCCTTGTGATTGCCAGAAAAAGCTATTAAGACTTACTTTAGAGTTAAACCAACTAAGAGAACTTGGCTCTAATACCAACCGTTAGGACCGTAATGGCACTAAGAGGGGTGAATTAGTGCTTATCGAAAAAAGATCTGATTCGAAATCGTTCGAATGAGTATGAATCAAAAATCCATTTAACTTGAAAGTGTGATAAAAGTAGTGAGTAAAGTAAATCAATAAGCAAATGACAAGTAAAAGTAAGAAGAAAATGCAAATTGATTTATATTGGTTCGGTTGTCCTGACCTATGTCCACTTCTGATTCCTCTTCTCTTGAGGCCATCGGCTTTCAGTTTTGATCTTCTTTCCAACGGGCGAAGATCAACTACTATTACAACACTTTCGCCTTTTACCAAGCTTAGGAGAGAACCTCTACAAACTCTTTCCCACAAGACTTCAACCCTCCTTAGAATGACAACTAAACTTGAGGAAAAAGAGGCCCAAATACTAAGAGTTTAAAACACTTTTAGCTCAAGGATTCTATCACTTTTTCACCCTTTTTTCGTACTTATTTATGCTCTTTTCAAGCTTCAACAAGAAAGAATGGGTGGGGTATTTATAGATCCCAACTGGCTTTAAAATTAGTGCCAAAATTTTAAATCCTCATTTTTTTTGGGGTACTAGCGGTACCACCGTTGTCACTGGGCGGTACTACCATCGAACAAAGCCGGGAATCCTGGGCTCTAGCAGTACTACTACCATAATAGGTAGTACCATCATTGCCTAGCAGTACTACCATCGGTTGGTGGCGGTACCACCATTAGAATCTTCGGGAAAGCAAAAAACAGTGCTTTTCGTAGCTTGGGTGATGGGTACCACCCAAATCATTTCCAGGTCAACAAATTTACATTTCATTAAATTAAATTTAACCTTGGTTTAGGCCCAAGAGGCCCCAAATCAAGTTGGCATGGTTACGACCCAATACCAGCTTTGACTCTAAATGATCACGATTAAAACCTAACCATCTTAATTACAAACATCAAGCTTTCATCATGTTGTCCATCATTTCGACATATCCTCTGATCATCCAGCACTTTATCTGAACCTTTGACGCATCTTCCGACCCAATGCTCAAACTCCATGTTGAATCTCAGATTTTGATGATGAAATCAATTGATGGGTTATTGATCTAATAAGGTTATTAGAGTTGATTGACGTAGGATTAACTATGATAGAGAGAAAATTACAATAAGAGGTTTGGCCAAAGTCCACTAGTTACAAGTGCCCTGCAAGCCAATCACGTGAGTGATGGCACGTGTGACACACTATATGATCTTTTTGCTTATGATTAATATTGGCATATTCTCACATTATATTATCTATTGCATATATATATTGTGATGTCCTTGGTTCTATGCAATGAGAATCAGATCATGATGAGATCATAATAATGAGATCAATTCACCTTTAAACATAAATCCTGAATAATCCCGGTCATAGGTTACTCGAGAGGCAAATTGAGATAACTGAACAGACCGGTGTACTATATACCCGTCCATATGATGGAGGTGGCTGGTCTTATAGCCACTTGTGTGGAGACACTAAGAATATAGTACAGGTGCTCATTGGAGAATGAGTTCACTGATTGATCCGCTTATGAAATATTATATGATTGATGATACATAATGTCAGATAGCGATTTCATAGTCCTAGTTTTGTATCTGGTCTTTAGACTTGAGACACCAAGGATGCCTTGTATGAGTTCTCCTTTCTTTGATACCAAACTTATAGGTTTAAAACGTTTCAGATATGGTACAATTGATTATCGGGATTGGTAGCCAACCTTATGAAGGCAATTGAGTGTCAATAGAGGATCATCCATTCTCGGTATCATGAGAGGAATATCTCATATATGCTTGCTCAGACAAATCTCTGGCCAAGGTCATTCGAATTGAGAGAGGAGTTCTCCGGGAGAATCCGAGTAGAGTAAGACACTGATTCGGCATATGACCTGAAAATACCATGTCCAATATACGATCTGTGGGATATTAGTTGGATGAGGGATTGTAGATACACGGTAACTGTAGACAAACATATCCAATGGATTTGATCCTCCTGTACCGCTTGGGGACTATGGCGTAGTGGACTAGTATGTCCATAGTCGATGAGTCGAGTGAATTATTATGGGGATAATAATTCACTATATCAAAAGAAGTTCTAATGGGAATGACTCACGGCCAGCTCGGTATCGGGCCTAGGGGGTCACAAACATATGATGGATGCTTCAGCGGATAGAGGATTAGATGGAGATCCAATTAGCCCCTATTCTTATTAGATGAGACCCTATGCTGATGGGCTCCTTGATTAAGGCTCAATTAGAGGCCTCAGGAGATTATTGGATAGAGATCCAATATAATAGGTAATTGGATGGAGATTCAATACCCACTAAGGCAGGAGCCCTAGGGTTTTTTTAGTGGCTCTCTATAAATAGGAGAGGAAACTCATGGTTGATGGGCTGCAGTTTTGGCCTCCCCATCCTATTCTCATCCCTCCCTTTGTGCAAGTGTTGCAAGATCAAATTGGAGAAGTTTTGCTACAAAGATCCATCGTGTGGATACCACTAGAGAGGAGGACGCTTGACCTCCTTCGTCCTCTCCATCCAGATCTAGATAAGATCTTGGGTGATGTGTTATACACCTACTAAATATATATATATATATATATATATATATATATATATATATATATATATATATATATGCGATGTAGATATATATTAAATATGTATATGTGTGACACGACATATTAGGAGACCGATACAAAACGAAATCCCCTCCTATGATAATATTAAGTCGGTAAATGTGAGGCACTAAGATTGACCCACATGGTCTTCCATCGTTATAAGAAGAAATTGAATCACGACATAGGTTGAGTTGGTCGAGTCACTCGAGGCTCACTTATCTATGTGATCGAGTTCTTACCTATGACATATAGATGTCACCAGTGACCTGAGGATATGGTATGGCTTGGTTGAGCAGTCGAGAACATATCTATCGAATCAGACACAACCCTGATAAGTTGGAATCAAGGACGGAATGGTGCACGTTCGTGGGATACCCTAAGGAGACTTTGGGTATTATTTCTATCATCCCGAGGATCGAAAGGTCTTTGTTGCCAAGAGAGTTGTGTTCCTTGAGAAGGAACACATTCTTGGTGGAAACAGTGGGAGTGAGATAGAATTGAGCGAGGTTGGAGAACCTAGCTCAAGCACCATTTCAGAGTCCGAGTTTATTCAGGTACGTAACACACAAATTCTAACTTTGTGTAGGTCTAGCAGAGTATCTCACTCTCCTGAAAGATATGTGGGACATATCAGTGGAGAGGACTCTCAAGATGTTGATCTTCAGACCTACGAGGAGGCTATTATGAGTATAGACTCCGGGAAGTGGCAAGAAGTCATGAATTCTGAGATGTATTTCATGTACTCTAATAAGGTTTGGAACATTGTGGGTGCGCCTGAGGGTATCGTACCCATTAGCTGCAAGTGGATCTTTAAAAAGAAGATCTGAGTAGATGGAAAGGTAGAGACCTATAAGGCAAGGCTAGTAGCTAAAGGATATCATCAAAGATAAGGAGTTGACTATGACAAAACTTTTTTCACCTGTAGTCATGCTTAAGTCCATTAGAATTATTTTGGTTATTACAGCACACTATGACTATGAGATCTGGCAGATGGATGTCAAAACGATATTCCTCAATGGCAACCTTGAGGAGGAGGTGTAAATGATACAGCTAGAGGGATTCGTATCCAAAGAGAGTCCAGATAAAGTGTGTAGGTTGCTCAAGTCCATTTATGGACTAAAGCAAGCTTTACAAAGTTGAAACATAAGATTTGATGGGATGATCAGATCTTATGACTTCGTTAAGAATGAAGATGAACCTTGTGTGTACAGGAAGGTAAGTAGGAGTGCTATCACCTTCTTGGTATTGTATGTGGATGACATCCTAATCGTTGGAAATGATGTAGGAATGCTCTCTAGAGTAAAGACTTGGCTATCCAAAAACTTCTCCATGAAAGACTTAGGGGAAGCATCCTAGGGGATTCCAGATCTATAGAGATAGATCTAAGAGGATGCTTGGCTTGTCCCAATCTAGGTACATAGACTTTATTATCAAAAGATTTAGCATTGAGAATTCCAAGAGAGGTCTCATACCGATGAGACATGAAATATCACTTTCTAGGAGTATGTCTCTAAAGACTCCTGAAGAAAGGGCAGACATAGATAATATACCTTATGCCTCAGCGATAGGGTCTATCATATATGTTATATTATGTACCAAGCCTAAAATAGCACATGCTCTGAGTGTCCCGAGCAGGTATCAAGCAGATCCAGGTTTAGAACACTAGAAAGCAGTAAAGTGTATCCTTAAGTACTTGATAAGGACTAAGGATTTTTTACTAGTATATGGATGAGATAGCCTCCGGGCTGAGGGCTATACAGATTCGAGTTTTCAGTCCGATATTATTGATAGCAAGTCAAACTCAGGGTATGTTTTCACCATGAATGGAGGAGTAGTAAGCTGGAAAAGTTCCAAGCAAGATACTACTATTGACTCGACCATAGAGGCAGAATACATTGCTGCAGTAGAAGCAGCAAAAGGAAGGGGTGTGGATGAAGGAGTTCATCAGAGATTTAGGAATCATTCCAAGCAGCGTGAAGCCGATTCCCATATACAGCAACAACGATAATGCGATAGCTCTAGCAAGGGAACCCAGGTCTCATCAAAATTATGTTGACGAGGTTCCACTTAATTAGAGATATCATAGCCCGTAAAGATATAGCATTGGAAAGAGTTCCATCCGAAGATAACATTGCAGATCTACTGACGAAGCCATTGGCTCATATTGTATTTGAACGTCACACGGGTTTGATGGGGATCAGACACATAGGTAATCGGCTTTAGGTCAAGTGAGAGATTGCTAGTTACAGGTGCCCTACAAGCCAATCACGTGAGTGATGGCACGTGTGACACACTACATGATCTTTTTGCTTATGATTAGTATTGGCATATTCTCACATTATATTATCTGTTGCATATATATATTGTGATATCCTTGGTTCTGTGCAATGAGAATCGGATCATGATGAGATTATGATAATGAGATCAATTCACCTTTAAACATAAATCCTGAATAATCCCGGTCATAGGTTACTCGAGAGGGACATCGAGATAACCGAACTGATCAATGTACTATATACCCATCCATATGATGAAGGCGACTGGTCTCATAGCCACTTATATGGAGACACTAATGATATAGTACAGGTGCTCATTGGAGAATAAGTTCACTAATTGATCTGCTTATGAAATATTATATAGTTGATGATACCTAATGTCAGATAGTGATTCTATAGTCCCAGTTGTGTATCTGGTCCTTAGACTTGAGACACCAAGGATGTCTTGTATGAGTACTCTTTTCTTTGACGTCAGACTTGTATGTTTGGAAAGTTTCAGATCTGGTATAATTGGTTATCGAGATTGGTAGCCAATAATACGAAGGCAATTGAGTGTCAATAGAGGATCATCTACTCTTAGTATCATGAGAGGAATATTTCATATGTGCTTGCTCAGACGAATCCCTGGCCAGGGTCATTCGAATTGGAAAGAAGGAGTTCTCTGGGAGAATCTGATTAGAGCAAGACAAACTAATTCTATATATGACCTGACAGTACCATGTCCAATATACGGTCTTTGGGATATTAGTTGGATGAGGGATTATAGATACACAGTAATTATGGATAGACAAGTCTGATGGATTTGATCCCCTTGTACCGTCTGGGGACTATGGCGTAGTGGCCTGGTACGTCCATAGTCGATGAGTCGAGTGAATTGTTATGGGGATAATAATTCACTATATCAGAAGGAGTTCTGATGGGAATGACTCATGGCCAGCTCGGTATCAGGCCTAGAGGGTCACACACATATGGTTGATGCTTCAGCGAATAGAGGATTGGATGGAGATCAAATTAGCCCCTATTCTGATTAGATGAGACCCTATGCTGATGGGCTCCTTGATTGAGACCTAATTAGAGGCCTAAGAAAATTATTGGATAGAGATCCAATAATGTAAGGTTAATGGGTAATTAGATGGAGATCCAATACCCACTAAGGTATGAGTCATAGGGTTTTTTGGTGGCTCTCTATAAATATGAGAGGAGACTCATGGTTGATGGGTTGCAGCTTTGGCCTCCCTATCCTATTCTCCTCTCTCCCTTTGCGCAAGTGTTGTGAGATCAGATTGGAGGAGTTTCGTTATAGAGATCCATCGTGTGGATACCGCTAGAGCGGAGGACCCTTGACCTCCTTCATCCTCTCCATCCGGATCTGGAGATACAGGGATATATGATCTTCCTAGGTAAAATCAATCTCTTACTCATCGTGGTTTTTCGATTTTTGTATTTTTCTCACGACCCCAATCTTTTGCATGACGATTTGATCTGTGTGGGAAATCGATTTTTGTTTTGATTTTCGTTGCCCATGTGATGCACCCGCTGAGGTTTTCCAACAAAGTCAAGTCCAAGCATCGAGCCGGAGTGAGGATGATGCAGTTGGGAACTCACCTGGAGTGCATCGGGAGTTCGCCAAGGGTATCGGGAGCTTGCTAAGATGACGCAAGGAAGTTCGCCAGAAGAAGACTGAGACTCACTGGAAGATTATCGGGATAGCCGAAATGCTTGTCGGGAGTTGGGAAGGTCTTGATTGGATTTGCTGACCATATTGATTATAATTAATTAAGTCATAATTAGCATCATTAAAATTGAGTCATACTTGAGTTACATTTGTAAGGATCCAAATTAACCCAAGTGAGGCTAACTAGGTCCATTATGGAGACTGGATTGAACTCAGGTCGAGCTCAATTGATTGACCTAAGAAATGGTCAATATAAGGTACAAGTCAGGATTGGAAAAGTGGAGGGAATCACTTTTCTAGGAATCTCGACGGTTGTACCACCCAGGTTGGCAGTTGTAGCACCGCCACCCTATTTTCGGGGATGCTTTCTGTGGCGACGCCACTAGCGCCGATGGTGGTACCGCCCATACCTAGCTTTTTCAGGTGCATTTAAAATTTTGGCTTCTAATTCTAAAGCTAATTAGGGCTTATAAATACCTCATATTTTCTTTCATTTCATACAACAATTTTGGGCTAGAAATTCTAAGAAAAAAATTATGTGCTAAACTTGTAAGAAAAAAAAAAGCGTAGGGGAGAGAGGAAAGTCTCATAATACTTGTAAATCTTCCTTGTAAGGTTGTAAGATTCATCTCCTAAGCCTAGTAAAAGGAGAGAGAAAGTTGTGAGGATTTGATCTTCAACCAAAGAATGTTGATAGTGGATACCGACAGATCTCGGAGAAGATGACTCTGGAGTAGACGTAGGTCAAGTTGAGACCGAAACACTATAATTGTAAGTGTCTTTGCTTATTACTCTCTATTGCTCTCAATTTGCTCATAGTTAAAACCGAGCTTCAATCTCTCAGCTTCTTTCAAATCGACTCTTAATCGTTTTATGACTTGTGTGAGGACTATTATTTAAGAAACTAATCAATGATTTTCAAATATACAATACCCTAAATATCTTTATTTTTAACCTCTATTGATGGTTATGAAAGAAAATTTTAAGTTATTTCTTGGAAGAACAAGGAAGCCATTAGCATGTCTAAGAAGTTCAAAAGTTCTATGGAGAATGAAAGCAACTTTTTCTCAAAACCATCGGTTCCAACGGAGATAGTGAATTTATATCCAAATCATTTAAGGATTTTTGTGATGAAAAAAACATACAACATCAACGAATGATACTATATTCTTCATAACAAAATGGTATGATAGAGAGAAGGAACTGAATAATTCTCAACATCCTGATAAGAAGGCTCAAGATAAAAAAATATGTCCAAAGAATTTTGAGATGAAGCAGTGTCATGTAATTTATATCTTAAATTGGAGTCCTACATCAAACTTAAAGAACAAGACTCCATAAGAAGCATAGCATGTTTAAGATTTTTAAGTGCATTGCTTATGGATACATTTGAAGACCCAAGTTGGAAGATAAGAACTCCAATCTCATCATTGTTAGGTATGATGCTCAATCCAAAGCTTACACATTATTTAATCCTAATTATTCAAATATTGTTATAAGTAGAGATAGGAAGTTCAATCTGATGGGAATAAAACAGGAATAAATTTTATATACAAACAAATACTAGCAGACCGTCACGCACAGCGGAATCAAACAGAAATCATAATCAGATGAACACCAAGATTTACGTGGAAAACCCCTTCAACTCGAAGGGTAAAAACCACGGGATAAGCCAGAGAAAATCCACTATCAAAATAATAAATATACAGATCTCAAGGCTTCTTGCCCAAGCCCAAAGCAACAGCCACAAGAGAATCACAAGGATACAAGGACTATAATCCTAAGCATAATATCTAAAACCTTCCCAAGAGATCACAGTAAGAATCTACTACAAACTGATCTAACCTAAGATTTGAATGATTGAGAATAGTCTTTTCCTGCCCTTGTCTTCTTCCCTTTCTTGGATCTCTTGTTTTCTGGCCTCTACTGTCAATCTGTAATCTTCTTTCTCTCACCCACGTTTTCAGTCGCCGCTACTATCTTAATCTCAACCCTAGCCACCTAATCTAGGTTTTAGGTTAATATAAGTGAGGTTTTGGGTTGTGGGCTTCACTAAAGCCCATTATGGGCTGAGTCTGGGTCATCTGCCCAACAACCTCCCCCTTCAGCCCATAAGGGAGGTTGTCTCATAACTCCTCAACATGAAGCCATGCCAACCAACTATCGGCACATCTCGTGTCTCTCTTTCGGTAAAGCCTTTGTCAACATGTCTGCCCCATTATCATCTGTGTGAATTTTCTGAAGCTGTAACTGCTTCTCTTCAAGCACATTTCTAATCTAGTGATATCTGACATCTATATGCTTCGACTTGGAATGAAATGTTGGGTTCTTGCATAAATGGATGGCACTCTGGCTGTCACAATACACCACATAGTTTTCCTGTTTCAGCCCTAATTCTTGTAAGAATCTTTTCATCCATAATATTTCTTTGCAAACCTATGTAACAGCAATATATTCTGCCTCTATGGTGGAGAGAGCAATACACATTTATAATCTGGACTGCCATGACACAGCTCCCCCTGCAAAAGTAAGTACAAAACCTGATGTGGACTTCCTTGTATCATTATCTCTTGTCATATCTGCATCTGTGTAACCTGTCAATACAGGTGGTCCACCTCCAAAGCTTAAACAAACTTTAGAACTTTCTCTGAGATATCTAAAAATCCACTTCACTGCTGTCCAATGCTCTTTACCTGGATTTACAAGAAATCTACTAGTAACACCCACTGCATATGCGATGTCCGGCCTCGTACATACCATTATGTACATTAAACTTCCAACCGCTGAAGCATAAGGAACCTTTTGCATTTTCTCCTTCTCCTCATCACTTGACGGACTCTGATCTGAGCACAACTTGAAGTGACCTGCAAGAGGAGAACCAACTGGCTTTGCATTACTCATACTAAACCTATCCAATACATTTTCAATATATTTCTCCTGTGACAACCAAATCTTTCTCTTTCTTCTGTCACGAGAAATCTGCATGCCCAGTATTTGCTTTGCTGGCCCCATGTCTTTCATTGCAAAAGACTCACTCAATTCCTTCTTCAACCTGCTAATCATAGACATATCTTTCCCAAGGATAAGCATATCATCAACATAAAGTAAGAGAATAATAAAATTCTCACCAAACCGTTTGACGTACACATAATGATCTGAAGCTGTTCTTTTATATTCATTTTCAATCATAAATGAATCAAACTTTTTATACCATTGTCTTGGAGCTTGCTTCAGCCAATACAAGCCCTTCTTCAACTTACAGACAAGATTTTATTTACCTTTGACTTTGAAGCCTTCTGGTTGCTCCATATAAATTTCCTCCTCCAAATCACCATGAAGGGAAAGCTGTTTTCACATCTAACTGTTTAATCTCCAAGTCTAGGTTAGCAGCAATACCAAGAGCAACACGGATATAAGACATTTTAACAACAGGAGAAAAAATTTCTTCAAAGTCAATACCTTTCTTTTGACCAAAGTCTTTCACAACCAATCTAGCTTTATACTTTGGTTGAGAACAATATTCTTGAGTCTTCAACCTGAAAACCCACTTGTTCTTCAAGGCGTTACTTTCCTCTGGTAGTTGCACCAAATCATATGTGTGGTTCTTCTATAGAGAATCCATCTCTTCCTGCATAGCAATAAACCACTTCTTTTTCTGCTCACTTTCAACTGCTTCCTGATAACTCTCTAGTTCACCTGCATCAGTAAGCATCACATACTCATCTGTAGAGTATCTCCTGGAAGGTTGACGTAGTCTAGAAGATCTTCTTAACTGAGGTTCTGTGGGAACTTGCTCTCTTTCTTCTTCCTACTCAACATGTCCTATAGGTAGATCAACATCTGGCTCTGCACCATCTTCCTACATATCTCCCCCATCACCCTGATATACTCGAGGAATATCTGGGTCTCAGTCTACAAATCCCTCTGCATAAGTCTTAGCATATGCCTCCTTCAAATCCTCAATGGTTTGATCCTCAAAGAAGACAACATCGCTGCTTCTGAACACCTTCTGCTTTTCTGGATCTCAAAGCCTGTAACCAAACTGATCATGTGAGTAACCAAGAAAAATACACTCTTTTGTCTTACCATCTAGCTTGGACCTCTCATTGTTTGGAACATGTGCAAATGCACGACAACCAAACACTCTTAAATGTCTATAGGAGACATCTTTCCCTAACCATATATGCTCTGTAACATCACCATATAGAGTTGTACATGGTGATAAGTTGATTACATCAACTGCAGTCCTCAAAGCCTCATCCCAAAATCTTTTGAGTAGCTTGACCTGTGAAAACATACATCTGATCTTTTCCATGATGGTGCGGTTCATCCTTCTACAATTGCATTATGTTGAGGTGTACTAGGCACTGTCAACTCATGCTGGATGTCATATGACCTGCAATAATCATTAAACAATCATGTGTACTCACCACCATTATATGATCTTATACATTTCAATTGCCTTTCTATCTCCCTTTCAACTCTGGTATTGAACTCTTTGAAGATATTAATAACCTGATTTTTAGTCTTCAAAGAATAGGCCCAAACTTTCCTAGAAAAGTCATCTATAAAAGTAACAAAATAAAGTGCACCACTGATAATAGGAACATTAACATATCCACTAAGAGTTTTTATCCTCAAAGAACCACACACATCTGTATAGACATGGTCCAAGGCATATATTTTTCTAGATAAGGCAAGACTAACAAAGGAAACTCTATGTTGTTTACCAGCCAAACAATCAATACAAGAGTTCAAACGTATACCTCTGAGGTATGGCAATACCTCTCTCTTAGAAAGTTCTTGCAGCCCTTTCTCGCTCATGTGTCCTAGTCGCCTATGCCACAACTCTATGCTGAAGTCTTTCTCTGTAGCATTCAACTGCTCACCACAAGCTTTAGCCTGCAATCTATACAATGTATGACTTTTCTTCCCATTAGCTACAATAAGAGAACCCTTACTGAGCTTCCACTGCCCTTTGTGAAATCTGACATCAAAGTCTTCATCATCCAGCCTTCCAACTGAAATTAAATTAAGTCTTAAGTCAACCACATGCCTCACATCCTTAAGCACTAACTTGCAACTGAGGTTAGTCTTTATATGGATATCTCCCATGTCAATGATGTTTGTTGTACGATAGTTGCCCATCTTGATAACACCAAAATTTTCAGACCTGTGAGTAGCAAAGAACTCCCTTCGTGGTGTAGCATGATAAAAAGCACCTATGTCAATTATCCACTCGAGATCTTGGCACACACAAGAAAAAATATCATCGAAAATAGACAAAATCAAATAATCACTACCTTGTACTGTAGCTGTGATATTCTCTTTTGAATCTATATGCTCCACTTCTTTCCCCCTTTTCTTGTTCTTTTTAGGTTGCTTGTACTGATTCTTGTAATGTCATTTCTCATTACAATTGTAGCAAACAATATCTTTCCTTGATCTTGAATTGCTTCTACCCACGCGTGAACCACTTCTACCCTTTGACTTTGACCTTCCTTTGTTCTCTGAGACAAGTGCTTGTGAATCAATCTGAGAAGTTGCTGAATTCTTTCTCCTTAACTCCTCATTCAATAAACTGCTTGTTACTTGACTCATTGTGACAATACCATATGGTGCCGAATTACTGAGGGAAACCACCAGTGTCTCCTAACTTTCTAGCAAAGAACTGAGAAGTAACAATGCATATAACTCATCATTAAGAGACATTTTCATAGAGGATAACTGGTTAGTAATACTCTGCATTTCATTCAAATGCTCAGGAATAGAAGTACTCTCTTTATATTTCAAGTTCACAAGTTTTCTAATCAGAAAAGCTTTGTTGCCAGTCGTTTTTCTTTCATAAAGACCTTCTAACTTTTTCCAAAGAGAGTAAGCATAACATTTAGTAGAAACATGGTGAAAGACACTATCATCTAGCCATTGTCGAATAAAGCCAACTATTTTTTGATCTAACCTCTTCCACTCATCATCTGTCATAGATGTGGGCTTGTCCCCTTGCAAAGGTCTATACAAATCATTGCAATACAAGAGATATTTCATTCTTGGTTTTCATATCATCCAATTATTGTCGTTTAAACTAATCATACGAGAAACATTACCGGCCTTCATGTTCAGATACAAAAGATTAAATACCACCAAAACCCTACTCTGATACCAGTTGATGGGAATAAAATAGGAATAAACTTTATATACGAACAAATACTAGCAGACCGTCACACACAGCGGAATCAAACAGAAATCACAATCAGATGAACACCAAGATTTATGTGGAAAACTCCTTCAACTCGAAGGGTAAAAACCACGGGATAAGCCAGAGAAAATCCACTATCAAAATAATGAATATACAGATCTCAAGATTTCTTGCCCAAGCCCAAAGCAACAACCACAAGAGAATCACAGGAATACAAGGACTATAATCTTAAGCACAATATCCAAAACCTTCCCAAAAGATCATAGTAAGAATCCACTGCAAACTGATCTAACCTGAGATTTGAATGATTGAGAATAGTCTTTTCCTGGCCTTGTCTTCTTCCCTTTCTTGAATCTTTTATTTTCTGGCCTTTACTGTCAATCTGCAATCTTATTTCTCTCACCTACGTTTTCAGCCGCCGCTACTATCTTAATCTCAACCCTAACCACCTAATCTAGATTTTAGATTAATATAAGTGAGGTTTTGGGATGTGGGCTTCACTAAAGCTCATTATGGACTGAATCTGGGTCATCTCCCAACACAATCAAGAAGATATATGGAATTAGGTATGTAACATCTAAAAGTTTGGATGAAGAAGAATAAAAGCAAGTAGAGTTTGATTATGAATTTAAATGTATTATAAATATTATATAAATTTATTTATTCAAATTGTGGCCTACTTATAGGATAGTGATGTTGTGTTCCGTCGACTTTTTATTAAGTAGTACTTATTAGTAAAAGTTATTGAAGTGGATGAGATCGATGTAGAGACATGGAAAAATTCACCTCATTTTTCTGGTTATTCAATAATGATATTTTTTATACCATATTGTACATTAGAAATGATAGACTCTCGTAGACCTCCAAGACTTTGTCCATAAGCAAGTCTGCGATATACTTTTTGTTGAACAATGTAATTTCTCAAAAATTTGTGTATTCTTATTCGTTATTATTTCATTGTTCTTTACATTTTTTTCACTTCACTATAATCTTCTGGAGATATGGAGATCTTCGAAACAACGTCAAGGAGAAATAACAAATGCTATTTGACTCATATGGATCTGTCCCCATCAAACTCTATGATTGCATTTGATGGTGTTGACACACATGATTCATCTATCAATGGTTGGCATGAGTCAAGAATAATAAAATATAAGACAAATTTGATGCGTACGCGATGTCCCATGTAAATGATGTAAATTTGAGTCAGAAAAGAACAGTACGGTTGATGTGCATTTGATGTACTAAGCCGCCACTTTGATAGTGCAAAACATTGAACACGTGATTTGGGATCCTCTCCAATTTTTGTATATGAAACAGCAGGGACAAAAAAATTGACAGGTTACTTTGGATCATCTCCTCATATGATTTCCATCCTCTCTAATTAATGGTTTAGCGAGGACTCAATTGAAGACTATTGGTGAGAAATGTTACCCCTATAAATTCACACGAACACCCGCCTTTCTCTCTCTATAAGTTCAACAAGCTCACCTCATCATCCCACACTCCACATCACATGATAGGATGATAAAATTGACGTGTTACTTCTTTCACTATAGCTTACAAAATACACTTCACAATATTGGCATCCAATTTTTGTTCATTTTGTGAGCTAATAAGAGTAGACCTTATCCATCTAAAAATTTTGAAGTGTCTTACCTTGGATCTAAAACATGTCCAAGAAGGTGTCATATCATTTAGTGCTTTAGTACGATTACGATTCAAGATATATACTGCAACAGATACTGTAAGGCGTAACTTCATTCAATGCCTCTATAGAACTTTGACTCAAATTATATGCTATTGTAGATGTTGCCTTAGCCCAAAATTTATTAGAAATATTTTTTAGCCATTTCAATAGATTCATGTGCTCTCTCTACAACATCATTTTACTGAGGTGTATAGCTAGCTATCAATCGCTTATGAATTCCATTAGTTTAACAAAAAAAATTTTTAATTTTAGAAATAAATTCTTCCCCATGATCTGTACGTAAAATTTAAATTTTGTAACCAATTTCTATCTCCACCAATTTTTATATAGATCTTTTGATTCTTAAACAGCAGCAACTATATGATCATATTTATCTGATCGATTTTTTTAATATTTTTAATAATTTTATTAGAAACTAATTTCCCATATCTTGTTTTCTAATTTACTATCTTTATAACTCTTGAAAAATAAACTTGCATAGTCTCATTTTCATGCATAAATAAGTTTTCAAATTACTTTGAAAAGTTTAGCGTTTAATCATCAATATCTTAGAATTATCATGATATTCTTACCCTAAAATCTCCCAAACTTCTTTATTTCAACAGAAATTCGAAAAAAGATGGTCTTATCAACTGCTTGTTGAAGCGAATAGAGGGCATATAAATCTTTTCATTGATCTTCTTTGGTGGCTCTAGTTACATCATAACTTTTTTCATTAATCTCCCTTAGATCTTGCCATCTAAATCAAGTTTTCATTTTCATACTTTATGCCAAATAATTATCTTATCCAAAAATTGAAATCACCAACGACAAAGATCGCATGGCAGCACTTGTACAACTGATTGCCATTACAAATAAAAAATGCTTTGATCGTACTTTAGAATTCGTTAGAACTTATAATATATTCAGTTTCTAACGATGAAAGTGATATGATATTTATCTAAAGGAATCATGATTTGAGTTAGATTTTTAGATATTTTTGATACAGTTTGAGACTCATGATCTCATCGAACTAAATCTCATATTTTTTTACGATGACATAAACGTGGATAATCTTGTTAAGTTCTCGACATCAATTAGTTATCATTATCAAAAGAAGAAAGATTATTAAATCTTAAATTTTAAATTACTTAACTAGTTTGATGAGCTAATATGCTATTGGGATTGGTAAAGTAGAAAATACAGACTCAAATCACTAAATGGCTAAATTTCAAAATAGAGAGTCCAACATTATTCTAAAAGATTATTTTATACATATTCTATTCAAATTATAATATTAGGAACTCTTATGGAGTTATTTAGTTTATTGAATGATCATAAATGTTAATGATTAGATTGATTATGAAAAAAATATTTGATAAATTTTATATAAAATTTATTTGTTCAAATTATTTGCATAACTTATGATAGTGACGTTATATAACTCTCGGTTATCTATTGTGTTTCGGCCAAATATGATATATACTAATTTTGAGTAGTACTTATTAGTTAAAAGTTCTGTTTTTAATTTCTTTCAAATATCTTCAATTTAAACTTCTCAAAAGTCCTCTATGTTAAAGATAGATAGATATTAAATGACAATGAAGAGTCATTTGCTGTAGCACATCCTAAAGGACACATAACGATCATGCCTCCCAAGGGTATGGAGTCATTTAATGCAGCCCAGCCTTCTAAACTATTCTATTTGTACGGGTTATTTATTTAAAATATACCTACAAAGTTTGATGGAGTGCAATAAACAATCAATCACTTACAAAAGATTACTATTTGTACAATTTTTAAATAAATAAAATTATACAATGAGTACATAAGTTGTACCATTCTACTTGACAATGAGTACATAAGTTATACCAATAAGTTTCACCATTTCCTAATATACTATTTAAAAATTTCTCATATCCAAATCCAAGTTGTGCAAATGTTATCCTACCTGAATTCCTTCCTAATCTGATCCAAAGGAGCCTGAATCTGATTTATGTGGATGAGATAGATGTAGAGACATAGAAAGATTCGACTAATTTTTCCTATTATTCAATAATGATGTTCTTCCTACCACATTATATAGTAAAAACTCGAAGGCTTCCAAGGCTTTGTCCACAAGCAAGTCTATGATATATTTTTTTATTGTACGATATGATTTCTTGAAAATTTGTTTATTCTTATTAGTTATTATTGCCACTTGATGTTCTTTGCATCTTTTTCAAACCTTCTGTAACGGGCAGATTTGGAAATCTTCTTCCAATCAACGTGTTGAGGAGAAATAGCAAATCCTATTGACTCACATAGATCTGTCCCCAACAAACTTTATGTTTGCATTTGATGGTGTCGACACACAAGATATCATATATCGATGGATGGTGTGAGTCGGGAATAATGAAAATATAAACAAATTTGATGCGCACTCATGTAAATGATAGAAATTTAAATCGTAAAAGGAGAACAGTAAGGATTTTGATGTATCAAACTCAAATTTTTTAATAATTATTAATTATTAAGAATATAAATGAATAGTATCATAATATATATATATATATATATATATATACATGAGTGCGCATCATTTACATATGTATATATATATATATATATACATATATATATATATATATATACATATATATACATATATATATACATATATATATGTATGTATATATATATATATATATATATATATATATATATATATATATATATACACATGAGTGCGCATCATTTACATATGTATATATATATATATATATACATATATATATATATATATACATATATATACATATATATATACATATATATATGTATATATATATATATATATATATATATATATATATACATATATATATGTATATATATATATATATATATATACATATATATATGTATATATATATATATATACATATATATATATATATATATATATATATATATATACATATATATATATATATATATATATATATATATATATATATATATATATATATATATATATATAAAGAGAGAGTGTGAGAGAGGTCAATTTCCTTATAGCTGTGGTGCAGTTGTAAAAGCATATGAATTTCCACATCAAACACTTGACAGACTAGTCCCAGTTAGTCCTATTAAAACCTAATAACATCCTTCTCTAAGAAGATAAAGAATGGATTAATGGGTTATTAATCCATATCGATCCATTTTCTTATAACGTTCTGTTTTAAAAGAACATAAATATACGTTGATCAATCAAAACGTCAATGTTTATATGATTTTTTTAATAAACATAAATGTATGATTATTGCGTTGATACAGTAATCTATAAAGAACCATTGTTATATAAATGATTACTAGTACCTCTCAAGGGTCACATCTGAATCCATTGCTAACTCAATTAAAAGATAACTAAACATGATCTGAGAACTTGACATAAAAGTCTGAAAAAAAAATTACTCATTATCATTGTTTTTTTTAATGAACGACATTCCTATTTATATTTCCAAGTTTTGTCATAAAAAATGTTACTATATTAATAATTTTTAATTTTTAATTATTTATCCTTGTCCATTTACTAATGATATAAAAGGCTATAGAATTGGAGATAGAGAGTGGGTAGCTGATTTGGAATGTTACTCACACTTGATTCTATTTTATATTTAACTTATTTTAAAGATCGGTTGGTACTAAGTGCTTATTTTATTTTTTTATTAAACGATTATCTAGAGTTAAATAATAGATATAAAAATTTATATCACTCCATTGAGTCTAAATTATATATATATATATATATATATATATATATATATATATATATATATATATATATATATATATATATCATTTTATTGAGTCTAAATTAATGACTAAAATATTTAGGTTGAGATTGATAATAATACACCTATCATATTCACTTGAATGTGATACTAATCGAGATGTTACATTAAAAAATCAAAACAGACTTCCACAACACCACTTATTGCATTAATAAGCATAAGTTATTTGATTCTTTAACCTCATCACCTTTTACTCTATCAAAATAAATTATTCTCTATCTTATTTTTAAGTACACTCCTCAAATTCATCTTATCACCATGTGAAAAATGCGTGGTTTGATCATGAATAGTTAATTAGCATTAGGTAGCGTTAAAAGAAATAAGCATACATGATCCCTGATAGGCAAAAACAGAGTAAATCCAAGTAACACAAAGAACATGCACATTTCACTTCATACAAATGGCTCTAATTTCACTGTCATTTTGCTTATGGATTGTGTCCAGCTAATGTGAATTGGGAACGATCCTCTTTGTAGGAGAGGAGGAATTCCACACTATAAATCAGGATGGAAACCCCCTCTTATACCACCCCAAGCTCAACCAGTCTTCCTCCACATCTGATAGTGCTCCACCATCAAACTAGCTAGCTAGCTGGTAGTATGGCATCCACCGAGAACATCCTGCAGCTGACGCTCGAGGAGGAGGCAGGCGCGTGTGCCTTACAGCTAGGGAGCTGCTGTGCCCTCCCCTTCACCCTCAAGGCCGCTATCGAGCTGCGAATACTCGACATCATCGTCGAGGCCGGCGCGGGTGCCATGTTGAGCCCGGTTGAGATCGTTGCGCGGCTGCCGACCGAGAACCCGCAGGCGGCCACCATGGTGGACCGAATGCTCCGCTTGCTCGCCGCCAACAGTGTCCATGGCTGCGTTGGCTTTGTTGCTGCAGGATAAGGTCTATGTGGATGCTTGGTAATTTAGAAGTAGGAGGATAGATTTGAGATCTTCTATGCACAAACACTGTAGCTTTTCTCCTACTGATTGGTAACAGCTAAGGCTCAGTAGTCATAAAGCAAAAACACTGAAAACAATCAATCTCAGGCACTATTTGAAGGATTCGGTCCTGGAGGGTGGCTTCCCTTTGAAGGCTGCCTACGGGATGTTGCTGTTCGATTACATAGGTTCTGATCCACTGGTCAGCAAGGTGTTCAACGAGGGCTTGAGGGGCCACTCCAGCATCATCATCAAGCTTCTACTCCGTGTCTACAATGGCTTCGACGACATGGAGGTGCTTGTCGATGTCGGCGGCAATGAGGGCGCATCCCTCAAAATGATCACCTCCAAGCACCCACACATCAAGGGCGTCAACTATGACCTCCCTCATGTTATCTCCGGTGCTCAACCCGTGCCAGGTCCGCCATGATCATGTTCTTTGATCATAAGCAGCAACCTAGCTAGAAAGAAGTATTATCTTATACATTCATGGCATGGTTTGGTTGCAGGAGTTGAGCACATCAGCGGAGACATGTTTGAAGCTGTTCCGAGCGGTGATGCCGTCTTCTTGAAGGTCATGTCTTCTAATCACTGGATGCCCCTCACTCATTGACATTATAAACTGAAAAGTATAATGGAATATATTTTTCTCTTTTTCTTGATCTTTTTATATTATTAGTAATTATATGATTCAACAGAGGAAAAAATAATTAATCATCAATAACTACATTGATATCGATAATGAATTTTTTTTAGAGCGAGAGCTCCAGTAAAAAGCAAAAGACCAGACATAATATCACAAAATTTACTTAGTTTTGAGTAAATTGAAATTATATTCATAGTGAAAAGAAATTGAGATTCTCTACTATGCCAAAAATAATAAAATATATATATAAATCTCTCTTGATATACTCAATCTATCCACACTCACACATACATGAATACCAACAAAAAAAGTTCTTCTCAGCCTCTAACCATGCATGGTACTTATAATGCAACCAACTTTTAATTTTAAAGGACTTTTTCTATATTTGTTTTTCAAACTTGAATTACTTATCCTCCAAGTAATTATTTTGTCCTTTAAATGATATATTATCAAATAAAATATTATTTTAGAAAAATACTTTTGAGAAAAAGGAGGAGACTGATTTCTCTTTATTTAGCGTATACCCTGTACCTCAATAATTATGACAAGAGATAACTCATTCGACAACAAAAAATCTTTTTCGAGAACAAACGTTCCCTACACCGAAGACAAAGAGTCAGATGTCAAAGGAACATATATAGTTTTATCAAAAAGAAAAGACGAGGGTCCTAAGGTTTGTTTCAAAATGAAAACCTTGATCAGGGATTTCGGATACGATCTTGCTAAAAGAAGTATCTATTCTTCATTAATGTACCATATACAATCAAATTAAATTTCTGTCATATATATGTTGGGAGCTAAAACTGAAAAAGTTCAAGTTACAGAGTGTTCTTCATGACTGGAGTGATGAAGATTGTGTGAAGATATTGAAGAATTGTTGGAAAGCATTGACAGAAAATGGGAAGGTGATTGTGTGGAATGCATAATTCCAATAGTGCCGGAGTCAACTGCAAAAGTCCAATCGGTTTTCCAGTTGGACCTCTACATGCTAGTTTGCACCGATGAAGGAAGAGAGAGAAGTGAGGAGGAGTTAAGGACTTAGCAATAGAAGCTGGGTTTCCGGGATTCAAAGCAGCTCATGTGTTTGCGGATAAATTGTGTTTTGTACTTGATTTTACCAAAAAATAAATTTTCTTGTCGCATACCGGAAGGATCTATATTGATGGACTGTTTGTCTCTTTGCAATGCTTTGTCTGAATCTTAAAAACTTTCTTGTCGCATACCGGACTGTTTATTTTTTTCCACCATCAAACACTATGGTATTTGATATAGCAGATATTGACCTGGTCATCACGTCTTTGCGCTCTCGGACAACTAGCCCACCGACGTGGGAAGTCGGTCTGATGCAGGTATGGGAGTGTCAATGGTCGTACAACCGACCTAGCACATGTAAGGTCGACACCCCTCACCTGCAGGCGCATGTCTATCGTAAGGACGGCGGGCATGAGGGAGGGGTATGACGGCATGATGAGCAATAAAGGTAGTAAGGATATCAGGTACGAATGACCTACAACACTCACTATAAAAGCTCATGCACCTCTACGGAGTAGGGGGATCGTAAAACCAACCATTGAACTAACTTGACCGTCGGAGGGGTCACGTCGGGAACCTACCCGACCCGACCTTCTTGCAGGAGTCAGCGACCGACCCGAGCCGAGACGCTTCCACCCGACCCGAGCTCCACCACTCCAACAGCCGACCACCAAAGCCGGACCCCGGGTTTCCGCCCATCTGATCAAGCTCCAACTCCGCACCGAGACGATCGCGGGCGAGCTAGCGCACATGGGCCTGAACCAACAGTGCTTACTCGGCAGACCGCATCTACTGGGCGAACACCAAATTTGTCACTAACATTTTGGTGCTAGAAGGAGGGCCCATGTCGCAAGAACGCCCATTTGAGAACTCGGGTGCGGAGCACCACCCGGAACCTAACCACCCTCAGCCAACCGAGGAGGCTGCGGCAGCCGTGCCGACTCCAAATCATTTTTGGAGAATGATGACCGACCCGGGGTTTTCTTCACCCGTATCCAACCCCGCGTCGTTCGTGGTCACGACCGAGGCTTTCCTCAGCCTCACCACCCAAGTCCAAGCACTAGCGGGTATGATGCAGACCATAGTCCCATACCTACCCCAGCTCATGCATTCGACAGCTCACCAATCGGCTCCTCCAGCGGCACCCCTGCAAACGGAGTCACCAATAGCCCCAAACCGAGGGGCCCCGCCCGAGGTGGAGCCGTCACAGAGCTAGGTCGCCGAAGCCCGCACAGTTCCCCGACTCCGACGCCAGCCCGGTCACAAAGTCACTCCTGCGACCCGATTCAGACCGGACCCGACTTCGACACCCTATCGTCTGACACCGCTGATTCCCTGAGAGAACAAGTCCGTCGAGTCCATCAGCGGCTCGACAAGGTCCAGAATGAGGTCCTTAAATCAAGAGGGGAGGTTGGAGAAAGCTCTAAAGGCGGTTCTCCATTCACTCCCGAGATACAAGCCAAGCCCCTCGCGGCCGCCTTCAGACTCCCGACCCTCGAGCCTTACGATGGCAGCGGCGACCCGATGGAGCATATTGCTGCATTTCGCACCCAGATGGCCCTTTACGATACTTCAGAGGCGCTGATGTGTCGGGCTTTCCCGACCACCCTTAGAGGACCAGCCAGAATCTAGTATTCTCGCCTCGAACCTGCATCTATATCTTCGTTCGATTTATTGGCGAAAGAGTTCGAGCTAAATTTTTTGACGAGTGCACGCCCAAAACTGACCCCAGCCTCCCTCCTGGGGATGACCCAAGGGAGCGATGAGCCCCTCTCCCAGTTTGTGGGGCGGTTCACATCGCAGGTGGTCGGCCCATGCTGAATTCGACGAAAAGGGATCGCATCTTCTCCTCCATGTGGCTTTCAAAAGCTTAGAACTTGGCATTGATGGCCTCCTCTGATGCCATGGTGTAGGCCTCTAGATCTCTAATATTGAGATCCTTTTTCTGTTGTCGGGTTAGTGGCATAAGAATTTTTGGAGAAGATGTGGCCAGTTGGATGGGTGGATCGGTGTAGATGGAAGTAGGCTACAGTTTAGGGCTGATTTGGGTGACTGTTTGGGATCGATTTAGGGTACAGTTTAGAAGAGTTCTTAGTGAGGATGGTAGGGTTTGTAGATGAGAGAAAGAGAGCCTAAAAACTTGCAAAAGACAGCACTCAAATCCATTGTAATTCGATAAAGAAGGGTGTTGTGATGTGCTATCCTACCGAACATATTTTACATCAGAAAAATGATGAATTCTCGACATAAATTTTAGAGGAAAACTCAAGGAAAATATGTAGAAATCCTCGGTTCAGATGTGCTCAATATCAGCAAAAAGTTTGACAAAGTTTCAGCAGAGTAACGGTAGGAAAATAGGGAAAAAGATGGAAGGCAGATTCTTCATCGTAAAATTTTAGCACTGTGTGACTATGAATTGAGGCACCATAAAACTAGTTTCAAAAGGAGTTTTTTCCAGAAATCAATCTTAGATGGATGCTAAGATGATCTATGAAATTGTGTAAAAGTTTCAGCCAAAAAGGAGAAGCAATAAACTAGTTTCAAGAGGCAAATAGGCGGCTGAAAATTTTTTGCAGCATTTCACCTTCGTAACAACGATAACGTTTGTGACGGTCGAAATTTGCAACGGATAAAATATGAAAAAACTCTTCAACATACCTGAGTTTTTTTCCAGAAATCAATCTTAGATGGAAGCTAAGATGATCTATGAAATTGTGTAAAAGTTTCAGCCAAAAAGGAGAAGCAATAAACCAGTTTCAAGAGGCAAATAGGCGGCTGAAATTTTTTTGCAGCGTTTCACCTTCGTAACAACGATAACGTTTGCGACGATCAAAATTTGCAATGGATAAAATATGGAAAAACTCTTCAACATATAAGGTAAAGGATTTTATAGTATTGAAGAGGCGTGGGTGATGAAAATATACCAGATCTTTAGTTCAAACACAGCGGGCAGCAGTAGATGATTTGATCTGCAGGTTCGGGATGACAGTGGAGATGCGTGTTGCAGCAATTGTAGGAATTGCTTGGAAGGGTGGGGGTGGCAGAGATGTAAGGGCAGTAGGAACTTTTGCTCTGATACCAGATGATAGAACCCGAGAAGGAGATCTATAGATTTTGATCTCCGAGGGGGATCAACCCTTGGAACGCTATAGGGGTTCCTCCCTCCTAGAACTCAGCACAAGGCTGAATAAAAGATTGATCTTGCTTGATAAAAGAGAGGGGGCAGCTACATCATTATATAAGGTTCTAAACCCTAGCACATGGGGTGCTTGCCTAAGTAAAATTACCCTTTTGCTCCTTTTATAGCCGACCTACCTTAGTAGGAACAAGGGGCGGCTAGGTTGGCTCTATAGCCGACCTAAGCAAGGGAAAACCCTGGCCGACTAGCCCAGTAAAGGGAGTGACGGCCACTAAACCCTAGCCACACTTCTTTATAGGATAGAAGTGGCTAGGTGCGGTTTTGTTACAATCTCATAGGGTTTTATTAATTATTTCTAGGGTGATTAGGACTTAGCCCTACTAGAGTCCTATCATAGCAAGATGGTTAGGTTTTGGTAGGTTAAGGAGAAGAAGAAAGACAAAGATGCAGCAGTAGATTTTTTTGTCGAAAAAATTTCATCAGTAAAGATGCAATTTTTTTCAGCCATTCTCAACAACGATTTGAGTAAAACTCAAGGGGAATCTATTGTGTAAGGAAGAGATAATGCCGTCAATTTAAATTTTGTGGAAGGAAATGATAGCAAAAGGTTCAGCAAAATCAAAGATCATGGGAAGGTACTGCAGCAAATTTATACATCTAAAGTGTAGCAGTTTGGACATAAAAGATCAGCAATTTATATTGAGATTTTCTTTATGAAACCAAAAGAAAATCCGTTAGGAAGTGCAATGCTATTGTAAAAATTTCATATAGATTTAGATGGAAAAAACACAACAACAAGATCAAACAAGTAGCGGTATGCGGCTGGAATTCTGCAGTACAACTTTCATCGTAGAGATGGAAACTTTACGACGAAAAGTTTATGCAGTAAAATAGGAATCCACTTTTTAGTTTTTTTAATAAGGATAACTAAATTACAGCAGCAGTAAGGTAGGAAACCAGAACCTATTACAATTTATGAGAAGATCAAAGGATGATCTGTGATAATGGAGATGACGATGAAATTCGACGACAATCTTTAAGCAATTGTGGGAATTACTTTGAGCGGCTGTGGAAGGATGATAGATGGCTATAGAAGGGTAGCGAGACACCAAGAACGCTGCTTGATACCAAGTGTTAGAACCCTTACAGATTTTAAGCTTAGGGTGATCTCTATAGGGGATCGGCCTCCTTGGAACTCTATAGGGGTTCCACCCTCTAAGTTGTTGCTCAAAGGCTGCTGAAAGGATTCATCTATTCATGAAGAAAGTGGATGATTACAAGGCTATTATAGGCCTTCTAAACGCTAACTCCTAATAGGACTCCTACTAACAAATCCTAATGCTTCTCTAAGAAGCAACCCCCAACTGGCATATCCATGGGTGGCCGGTTACTTTATTAATTCATAATCCAACTCTAACTTAACTCCTTCTCAACCAACCCTCTTTAACTAGGATAAGGGGTGGCTAACTAGGGTTATACGTGCCCTATACTTCCCTCAAAATATCCTAACCTAGCCGACCTCTTCATCTCTTTAATAGAGGTCGGCTAGATATGATTTACATGTATGTCATCTTCAATGTAACTAAATTAGGACTCTACTAGCTAGAGTCCTAACATGTGGCAGCCCTTCAATGAAGTTCATGGAGATGTCGGTCCAAGTGGAGTCTGGAATAGGTAGTGGCTGTAATTTTATAGGGCTTATCTTTTGTTAGAACCCTTGCGGACTCTAAGCTTGGGGTGATCTTTACAGGGGATCGGCCTCCTTGGAACTCTATAGGGGTTCCTTCCTCCTTGGTTTTATGCATATAGGCTAAAAACTAATTGATCTATGATGATGAAAAGTTGGGAGAATACAAGTTATTTATAGGGCTTCTAAAACCTAACTCCTAATCGGACTCCTACTCCAACAAACTCTAACTTCTAATCAACTTCTACTCCAAGTAAACCAAGACTTTTACTAAACCAAGACTCCTCTTCCCCTCAACTACTAACCCCTAGCCAACTCCTAACTATGATGTGGTTGGTGGCTATAGGGGTCTCCAACTCCTAATTTATTCTTATTCCACCCTAGAGAGAGTCTATCATAAGTGAAACTCTCCCTCTCTTGCCCTAACCAGCCTCTCTTAAGAGGAGGAGGTGGCTAGAGACTCTCATCCCATAAGGACTCCTCCCTAACCCTAGCCAACTACTTCTTTACTAAGGCTGGCGGCTCGATTAGGATTTATTATATTTATGACTTAATTGACTCTAACCTGTATCCAACTCAGATTCCTAATTAGACTCTAGTTCAGCTGAATCCTAACCCTACTAAAATTTATGCTGATTTATTATAATAGACTCAAATCTTCTCCTAGCCAGCCTAATGTCAGATCTAGGTTGGCCAACAAAGCCCAATCTAAGGACTCGACTCAATCGACTATGACCCGACTCAGTTAGGGTCCTAACAGATCCGCCCTCTTCAAATCAGCCTTGTCCTTAAGGCTGAAACTCCATGACTCTGAGTCGTGATCTATAACTCCTCATGAAGCTTTCTCATGTACCTTGTAGAAGGCACATCATGCTCATGCAGTCCAGTATCAGTAGTAGTGTATGGACGGTGAAGCGTTACGATCATGCGATCCCAAGTAATCATTAGCTGAACCTAGGCCTCCTCATCAACTTGGGTGTTGGGTGGATAGATCTAAGCTAAGTCATCCTCTCTAAACTTTCATTTGCGGTGAGATTCCTAGAGCATCAGTTGCAATTTTGAATTAGTGTGCAGATCTGATCCACAAGTTACGGCTTCAATGTGATCTCTAATTTTGTAGGGTCTAAAGAAACTGGGAGACCACTTTCATGAGGCTCGAGTCTTCATTAATTCCTGTTGGTAGGGCTAAAGACAAAGGAAGACTCGATCTTCAATAGCAAACTAAATTTTACTTCAACGTTTGTCGGGTAGCTGTTTCTTTCTTGCGTGGGCTAACGTGTGGTTGTTCTTTAATGGTAGCCAGGCTTTCCTCTAAGAAAGTGGCTGCTCTCTAGTAGAGTCCATGATAATGTGAGCCCGATCTACATTTGGAGAGAGTAGAAGCTATAATTTTTCAGGACTTATTTTCATCTGCCCTTTGTGTCGTTGTCATGTATCATGCCAAGCCACAAATTCAGCAATAGTCAGTATTTCCTCATCGTAGATTGATTGCTTTAGGTTATATGGAGAGAGGCTTTGTTGATATAGGTTAGGGGTCGGCTATCTTGCATGTGGATAACATAAGTTCTAGCTCCCGATGGTTTAATCACAAACACTTTGTTGAAGTCAGGTAAAGCTAGCGCCAGCGAGGAGTAGGGGTTGCAACCTAGCTGAATGACCCTTGTTTCAAGCATCTCTTCTTCTATCCTCTCTATTTCAACTCTCTGGAGATGAGGATAATGATATGGCTGAGTGTTTGCTGCTAGTTTACCCAGGAGAATCAAAATTTGATGGTCATGTCGGTAGGTAGAAAGTAGGCTACGAGGTTCGACAAAAATATTTAAAAATTCAGCAAGCGATTAAAGAAGGTTTAGGTCTTCAATTTTTATTGGCTCTCCCATAGAATGTTTTTGTTGCATCAGGAAGTCGTTGTTCACTTTATTCAAAAAAATTTCATTTGTTGCATGCAAATCGTCATTACATCGCTCCCACGTTTCCCGCGTAGGATCTCCTATTTCTCATGGCTGAAAAATTTAATGATAAATTTGTAAAAATTTCAGGGAACATCACCTAGTGTAATCAGCCATTTGATATTAAGCATAACCTCATAATCATCAAGAGGAAGGAGGAAGAAATCAGTAAGAATCTCTTGGTCCTGTTGCAATAATTTCACCCGCGGGTATCTTTGGACGCTCTTCAAAATTTGGCCGTCGGCGACCTCAATGTCAAACCTACTACAATCTTTATTTTAGAGCATCAAACAACAACCTTGCTATTTATAAGTTGTTAGTGCTCCAAGTCTTGATGAGGACGATGATGGGCTGCGGCTTAAGAGATTCTTCAACTTTTTCTGCTTGTAGGTTCGTATGGCCGGCTAAAGCATGAGTCGTGCAATCAGCTAGCTGTGGTTCTTCCTTCGTGTTCTCCTCCTCAGGTTCCTGGACCTCTTCTTTATATTCTTCAATAGATTTTATCATGGAAAGCTCCCCCTTTTTGCAGCGATAGTTGAAGCTCCAAAGTTCGCTGCAATGCCAACAAAGGTCCTTCGTCGATTTGTCACAAAGTTCTTCTCTTGTTAATTTCTTTGGCAGCGAAGGAGGCTGGGGATAGAGGGTTCTGGAGGTTTATATGCTACTGGTCTAGGAGTGGTTCTCATCCTCTGAGCATCTTGGTTGAGCCATTCCTATTGGATTCGGGCAAAAGAGATTGCGACCATCACGATGCAGGGTTATCGTCTTTAACCTCTCCTTTAATTTCTGGCTTGAGTCATTCGATAAATGTCCCTAATAATTATCTATCAGACCAATCATGAGCAAGGTAAGATAATTCCTCAAACCTGGTCAGATATTCTTGGATCGTGGAGGTTTGTCGGATCTTGGCAAGTTGTTCGTTGATATTTCATATTTAGTCGGCCTAAAGCTGTTCAGTAATGCTTTCTTGAATTATATCCACGTTAGAGCCCTATGGGTGTATTCAAGGTGATTGTACCACTGAATTGCATCTCCTTCGTGATGGATGACAGCGGTGTCGATGATGGAATCCTCCTCATCCTCTACTGGTTCAATCACGAGGAGCCATCCTTTTTTGCAGCGATGTTCTCGACTCCATGGTTCATCGTAGTGCCAACACAACCCCTTAGCCGATCATTCCTGAAGCTCATCTCTTATTAATTTGTTTAGTGCAGGGGCTCGGATGGCAATAGAGGGGGCTGAAGGCTTTGACATGGCTGGTCGGGGAGCGACCCTTGTCCTTCGTGCTTCATGGTTTAAAGCGACCCTTGTCCTTCGTAAGAGTGACAAGGCTTTGACATGGCTGGTCGGTGAAGGAAATCACCGCCATAAGAGTGTACAGTTGTTGCGCCTTTACTTCTCCTTGAATCTTCGACTTTAGGCCCTCAATAAAAGTCCCTAAAAGTTATTTTTCGGGCCAATCCACAGTTTGGTTAAATAAACATTCAAACCTTGTTTGGTATTCTTGTATTGTAGAGGTTTGTCGAATCTTCAACAATTGTCCATCAACATTATCATAATCGGTTGGTCTAAAGCGATTCAATAATCCTTCCTTGAATTGTCGCTAAGAGAGACCTCCGTGGGTATACTCAAACCAATTGAACCACCGAAGAACATCTCCTTCGAGGTCGATGGTAGAAATCTCTACCATGGTAGCGTCAACGGTTCAATAGAACCAAAAATAGTGCTCCGCGTGCGAGATCTATCTGATTAGGTCTCCTTCTTCCCATCTAGGGAAGTCTACCTTCAAGCGTGGATTACATGGATCAGTGATGGTGCAACCTTGCTCTCCGGAAGCATCTTTCCGATCTGAGGTTTCTCCTTGCTGTGATTTCTTTGGGCTCGGTAGTCGGCCCATGCTGAATTCGACGAAGAGGGATCGAATCTTCTCATCTATGTGATTCTCAAAGGCTTCAAACTTAGCATTAATAGCCTCTTCAGATACGATGGTATAAGCCTCTAGATCTGTTATGTTGAGATTTTTCTTCTATTATTGGGTAGGGGCATGAGAAGTTTTAGGGAAGTGGTGGCCGGTTGGATAGGTGGATCGATGGAGATGGCTGCGGTTAGGGCTAGTTTTGGTAGGCTAATTGGGATTAGTTTAGGGTGTGATTTAGAAGGGTTCTTGGATAGTCATGGTAGGGTTTGAGGATGAGAAGAAAAGAGTCCAAAAAATGGAAAGAGACAGCACTCAAATATGATGGAATTCAATGAAGAAATTATTGCATATGTGCTGTCCTACCGAACAGAATTTACGTCAGAGAAATAATAAATTCTCGACATAAATTTCATAGGAAAACCCAAGGAAAATATGTAGAAATTTGTTGACAAATCCTCAGTTCAAATATATCCAATATCAGTAAATAGGTTCAACAAAATATCGACGACGTAACGGTAGAAAATAGATGAAAAGATGGAAGGCAGATTCTTCATCGTAAAATTCCAACAATATGTGACGAGAAATTGCAGCACAATAAAATCAGTTTTAGAGAGGATTTTTTCCAGAGATTAATCTTAGATGAGAGCTAAGATGTTTTATGAAATCATATAAAAGTTTCAGCCAAAATAGAGGAGCAATAAACTTATTTCAAGAAGCAACAGTGCGACTGAAAATTTCTGCAACGTTTCCCCTTCACAACGATGATCACGTTTGCGATGGTGGAATTTTATAGCGAAGAAATTATGGAAAAGCTTTTTCAACGTATAAGGCAAAGTGATTGCAGTAGTAAATAGGCGTGGGTGATGAGATTATACTAGATTTCGAGTTCAAATGCAAGGGGCAACAGCAGATTGATTTGATCTGCGGCTTGGGGTGGAAGATTGAGGCACATGCTACGACGATTATGGGAATTGCTTGGAAGGGTGGAGCTGGCAGAGATGGCAGCATGGGTAGCAAGAACGTGGCTCTGATACCATATGACAGAACCCTAGAAAGAGCTCTATAGATTTTGATCCTTGACGGGAATTAACCCTTGGAATGCTATAGGGGTTCCTCCCTCCTAGGGCCAGCCAACAAGGCTGAATAGAATAGATCTCTTACTTGATTGAAAGAGGAGGAGGCTACATGCTTATATAGGGTGCTAAACCCTAGCAAAGGGCGGTGTTGCCTAAGTAAAATTACTTATAGGGATAGGCGGTAGCCTAATTGGCTACATAGTCGACTCCAGCAGATGGAAACCCTAGCCGACCAACCCAGTAAGGGGGCCGACAGCCACTAAGCCCTAAGGCTCCAAACTAAACCATAGCCACATTTTTTTATAAGATAGAGGTGACTAAGTGGGGTTTTTATTACAATTTCATAGTTTTATTGACTATACTAGGGTGAGTAGGACCCAACCCCGCTAGGGTCCTATCATCAATTGATGAGTGTTTAATCTAACATGTACGTTAGAGAAAATAATGCAGGTTTAACTATGATGGAGAAAAGGAGTTATAACTAGATGTTGTGCTAGGATCAAGTTTGGGCATCGGGTCAAGGTTCAGACGATGTAGTGGGAGCTTGCCGGGAGTTCACCGAAGGAATCGAAAAGCTCACTGGCCGACCAGCCCAGTAAAGGGGGCAATGGCCAGGAAACCCTAAGGCCCAAAATTAAACCCTAGCCACACTTCTTTATAGGATAGAGGTGACTAGGTGGGGTTTTATTATAACTCGCTAGGTTTTATGGATTGCTACTTGGTTGAGCAGGACCCAACCCTACTGGGGTCCTATCAAGCTCGTCCTCTTCAAATCAGCCTTGTCCTCAAGGCTGAGGTTCCGTGAACTCAGGGAACTAGGTCTTCAGCTCCTCATATGATTCCTATGTGGCATCTTCTAGTGGTAAATTACTCCAATGCACTAGTACTTCAGTAGAGGGATGTCGACGACGCATCACAACTCTTCGATCAAGGATGGCTTGTGGTTGGGCTTGCATTTCTCCATCATCAGTGGTATTTGGTAGTTGAGTCTAGGCCGATTCATATTCTCCCAACATAGGCTTCAAGCAAGACACGTGGAAGATAGAGTGAATTTTGGCATCCTCAAGCAATTTGAGTATGTACGCCACAGGTCCAATGCGTTCCGTGATTTGATAAGGTCCATAAAAGCAAGGAGATATCTTCATAAAGGCTCGTGTGTTGATAGATAATTGCTTGTATAGCTACAGACGAAGGTAAACCCAATCTCCTACTGAAAACTCCCTTTCGCTTTGATGTGTGTCGACTTGTTGCTTCATCCTAGCTTGAGCGGCAAAGATATTATCCTTCAGTAGCTATAGGAGTTTGTCCATATCAATTAAATTTTGATCGACCTGATCCACTTTGGCCACACCAATTACATACTTTGAAATCACAGGGGTCGGTCGACCATATAATGCCTTATATGGGTTACATTTTGTAAATGAGTGATATGTAGTATTGTATCACTATTCGGCCCAAGGGAGCCACTTCATCCACTCCTTTGGTCGGTCACTGGGGAAGTACCGAAGATAGGTCTATTTGGCCACTTCATCCACTCCTTTGGTCGGTCACTAGGTGGGGTTTTATTATAATCTCGTGGGGTTTTATTGATTGCTACTTGGTTGAGTAGGACCCACCCTGCTGGGGTCCTATCATGGTTGGACTGCCCAGGTCAGTGGTTGTACCGCCTAGGTCGATGGTTGCACCATCGTTGCCTAGTATTTCGGGCAGCTTTTGATAGTTGTACCACCGGTGCCGACGATTGTATCGCCCGTACTCTGATTTTTTTTTAATATATTTAAATTTTAACTCCATTCTTCTGAAGTCAATTGGGATCTATAAATACCTCACATTTTCTTACATTTAGCACAAGCATTCACATAAGTCATTGGGTAAAAATCTGTGAAAAAGTATGCTAAAAGTGTGCAAGAAAATAAAAAGGAGTAAGGGAGTAAGTCAAGTGTTGTATTTCTTGTAAGAGGTCTCCCTTGTGAGTTGAGATTGAAAGCTTATAAGGGTTTGGTATTCACCCAAAGAAGATCGATAGTGGACTCTAGTGGACCTCGACAAAGAGGACTTGGGAAGTGGACGTAGGCCAAGTCTTTGGCCGAAGCACTATAAATTGTGAGTGTATCTCTCTTTACTTAATTTCTATGTTTTAGCTAAATCAAAATTTTCGATCTTAAGTTTGATTCACTTACGTATTCTAATTTCAAGAAACGCTTCTGGTTTCTCGATTGTATTTGAAAGAAAAGTTTTTCTTAAATCGAAACTTTTACATTTGCACTAATTCATCCTCCTCTCCTCTCTTAGTGCCAATTGATCCTAGTAATTGGTAACAGAGCAAGGTTCTACTCATTGGACTAAACAACCAAGTGAGTAAATGACTATGTTTGGCATAAATGAGGGCTATTCTATTGCACGTCCTCCCATGTTCAATGGGACGGATTATACATATTGGAAAATAATGATGCATATTTTTCTCATTTATATGGATTTTAATTTATGGCACATTATTGAGAATGATTTTAAAAAATATTCCAAACCAATAAACGAAATGAATGATTTGGAAAGGAAGAATTTTTCTTTAAATGCAAAGGCAATGAATGTCTTATTTTGTGCACTTGATAAGAATGAATTTAATCGAGTTTCTATTTATGATACTGCTTATGATATTTGGCATACACTTGAAATCACACACAAAGGTACTAGTTGAGTCAAGGAGTCTAAAATTAATATTTTAGTTCATAATTATGAATTATTTAGAATGAAACCAAGTGAGTCCATTGGAGACATGTATACCCGTTTCACGGATGTCATCAATAGTCTTAAAGCTCTTGGTAAATGTTTTTCTAATTTTAAACTTATTAGTAAAATATTAAGATCTCTTTCCAAAAGTTGGGATCCTAAAGTAACTATAATTCAAGAGGCTAAAGATCTAAATAATTTTCCTCTTGAAGAACTTATTGGATCACTTATGACTTATGAACTGAGCTGTAAAGCTCATGATGAACTTGAAGAACTCTTTCCAAAGAACAGGATGGATTTAGCACTGAGAAATACTGATAACTCCTCGAGTGAAACATCGAGTGATGAGAACAATGACATTGCCTATTGACAAAAAAAATCAAAAAATTTATAAAAATGATAAAAAATTATAAAAATAAAATTGAACCAAAACGGGACAACATTATATGCTTTGAGTGCAAGAAGCCTGGACATTTTAAAAATGAGTGTCCTCAATTAGAGAAGAAGGCATCCCACAAGAAAAAGGCTCTCTCGATAACTTGGGATGACTCAAGCTCATCGGATTAAGAAGGCCACTCCAAGGAAGAAATTGTCAACTATGATCTCATGGTCATCCATGACGAGGTAAGTGAGTCGTCTAATATTTCTTTTGTTAAATTATTTAATATTTTAATGAGCTTTATGATGAGTTAAAAAATTAGTAAGTCTTATAAACTGCTTAAGAAAGATCATGATTCATTATTTAATAAATTTGAACAAATAAATGTAGCATCAACATCACATAGATCATGCATCAAATGTGAAAGTTCGGAAGAACTTAGAAAGGAAAATGTCGCATTGCAATCAACATTAGAAAATTTTGAAAATAGGAAATAAATCCCTAACCATGATCCTTGCTAATAAGGGTCATGTTCATAGGAGAGAAGGGATAAGCTTTGTGGGTAATACCCAAGAAAAACCAATTACCTTTGTTAAAGGATCGACTCTAAACTTTTCACCAAAAATAAATTATAACTTTTGTGATAGCTTAGGACGTATGGCTTACAAATGTTCATTTAAGAACTATAGTCCACATAAATTAATTTGGGCTCCTAAAGGAACCATAAACAACTAAATATCTTTAGATAAATTAGGTAAAGCTCTTCATGAGACCCAAAGTAAAATGAGTATCTAAATTAAACCATCTTTCTTGTAGGTTTATCTTCAAACTAAGGCTAGGAGCACCAAATGGTACCTTGATAGTGCTCAAGGCACATGACCAAAGATCCAATTTACTTTTCTAAGCTCACTAGCTTAAATGAAGGAGTTGTCACCTTCGGAGACAACAACAAAGGAAAAATCAATGAAAAACGAATCATAAGTAACATATTAAACATTTTGATTGAAGATGTATTATTAGTTGATAGCTTAAAACATAATCTACTTAGTATTAGCCGATTATATGATAAATGATATATTATTAAATTTGAATCTAATGCTTGTTTATTAAAATGTCACACAAGAATAAATTTTTGATTGCCTTAAGAAACAAAAATGTGTATACTATTGACATTAAATTTTTTTGTGATGAAACATGCTTTTTGACTTTAAATGATGATGCTTGGATTTGGCATAGGAGACTTGGTCATGCTAGTATGAAACTACTCAACCAAATCTCAACTAAAGACTTAGTAAGAGGATTACCTATCCTTAAGTTCGTTAAGGATAAAATATATGATAATTACTAATTATGAAAGTAAATAAAAAGTAGCTTTAAGTCAAAAAAAATTAAATAAGCACCACTAGACCACTACAATTGATCCATATGAATTTATTTGGACTAATTAATACTATAAGTTTAAGAGGTAGCAAATATATATTTGTCTTAGTATATGATTATAGTAGATATACTGGGACTTATTTCTTAGCACACAAAAGTGATTCTTTTAAATATTTTTTAAAATTTTATAAAATTATTCGAAATGAAAAAGATTTTATGATTTCGTCATGAGTTTCAAAACCATGAGTTTCAAATTTTTTATGAATCAAATATGTATATTCACAACTTCTCTACTCCTAGAAATCTACAACAAATGGAGTACTAGAAAGAAAAAATAGAAGCTTACAAGAAATGGCTAGAACAATGTTGAACGAACATAACCTACCCAAATACTTTTGGGCCGAAGTCGTTAACATGACATGCTATATTTTAAATAGAGTTCTTGTAAGACCATTACTCATTAAAACTCCTTATGAATTATGAAATGGTAAAAAAACCTAATAATTTTTATTTTAAAGTATTTAGTTGTAAATGTTTTATTTTGAATGAAGAATATGCCTTAGGAAATTTTGATGCAAAATCCAATGAAGGCATTTTTCTTGGTTATTCTTCTATTTCAAAAGCCTATAATGTATTAAATAAAAGAACTTTAGTAATTGAAGAATCTATTCATGTTGTTTTCAATGAAATTTCCAAACTTAAGAAAATTGATTTTGAAGATGAATTTTATTTTGGCACTTTGAATTAAATGATAACTCTCCTAAAAGCAACTTGTATGAATCTACTTCTAAATCCTTACCCAAGGAATGGAAGTATACAAATGCTCATTCTAAGGAGCTTATAGTAGGAGATGCATCAAGAGGTGTTCAAACTCGTTCTTCTTTTAAATTTTTTTGTGCTAATGTCACATTTCTTTCTCAAGTTGAACTAAAATGTATTGATGAAGCCCTAAGAGATTACTCTTGGGTTATTGTAATACATGAAGAATTAAATCAATTTGAGAGAAATGAGGTATATAGGCTTGTTCCTAGACCTAATGATCGTTTAGTGATTGGTACTAAATGGATCTTTAGAAACAAGCAAGATAAAAATGGTATCATGGTTAGAAATAAGACTAGATTATGGGCCAAAGGTTTTAACCAAGAAGAAGGAAGCAATTATGAAGAAACCTTCGCTCTTGTGGCAAGACTAGAATCCATAAGGATGCTCATTGCCTTTGTATCTACTAAAGATTTTAAGTTATTTCAAATATATGTTAAAAGTGTTTTTCTTAATAGTTTCATTTTCGAAGAAGTGTATGTTGAACAACCCCTCAGTTTTAAAAATAGTCTTATTCTGAATCATATTTTCAAACTTTCTAAAGCTCTTTATGGATTAAAACAAGCCCCTCGGGCTTGGTATGAAATACTTAGTTCTTTCCTTATTTCAAATAATTTTTTGAAATGCGAGGTTGATACCACATTATTTTTTAAGCATTTTAAAAATGATTTTCTTATTATTCAAATTTATGTTGATGATATTATTTTTTGTTCAATAAATGAATCCTTGTAATAATCTTTTGCCAAGAGTATGAGCCAAGAATTTGAGAGGAGTCTAATGGGTGAGTTAACCTTTTTCTTAGGATTGTAAATAAAATAATTAACTGATGGTATCTTTATTAGTCAGACTAAGTATACCTTAGACTTGTTAAAATGATTTGGTATAGAAAATGTTAAGGTCATAAACACACCCATGAGTACTTCTACAAATTGGACTTAGATAATGAAGGAGAAAATTTTAATCAAAGAACTTATAGAGGAACGATAGGTAGCTTGTTATATTTAATTGCTACTAGACCTGATATTATGTTTAGTGTTAGATTATGTGCAAGATTTTAACCTAATCCTAAACTTTTTTACCTTAAGGCAGTTAAATGGATATTTAGATATTTAAAAGGAACTTCTGACTTAGGATTATGGTATCCAAAATCCAAAAAAATTGATTTACTTGCTTATGATAATGTTGATTTTGCTTGTTGTAGAATAGATAGAAAAAATACTACTAGGACATGTCAATTTTTAGGGCATGCACTTATTTCTTAGTCTTCCAAGAAATAAAATTTGGTTGTTTTATCTACTGCTAAAGCTGAATATATTACAGCTAGTGCTTGTTATGCTCAAGTCATATGAATGAAAAACACATTAGAAGATTACAGAATTTAATTAAAAAATATTTCTATAAAATGTGACAATACAAGTGTCATATGTTTAACTAAAAATCTCATTCAACATTTAAGAACTAAGCATATTGATATTAGACATCACTTTATTAGGGATCATATGAATAATCAAGATATTTCTGTGAAATTTATTGACACTAAGCATCAATTAGCAGATATTTTTATAAAACCATTAAATGAAGAGCAATTTTATTATATTAGAAGAGAGCAAGGAATGCTAAACCATTCCATTGCATGATTTACTATTTTTTGGATTTCTTAATTTGCTACTTTTGCTTGAAATTTACATAAAATGAATGCATGAGTAGCTCTTAGCTCTTCTTGGATTTCTCAGATTTTTTAGCTCACCTTTCAAAAAGATTTACCTTGATATTTACAAGAATAAGATTCAAAGTTCCTTTGTGACAATATTTTTATCCTTTCTCAAAGATCATTTTAATTTATGATGAATATCTACAAAAGAAAGATATATGATATAAACTTCTACGATGCTTGATATGAGCTTTCGATATTAAACTTTTGATGAATGTACCATTTTTTTTAATTTTTGAATCTTTGACATCCCCTCCTCTTCCTTGGTTCTACTTTCTTATTTACAAAAGGGAGAAAAATTTTCACGAGAAAATTAGGTTTTTATCCTATTTTACTAAGAGAGAGTAATTAAAAATTTAATTTATAAAAATATGAAAACTTTGACACGTGATGACCTTATGTATCATAAAATTATTTGCTTGTTATTTTACCTCTTTTTTATATTGATAAAGGAGGAGAAATAATGAATTGATAACATATGTAAGAAAAAATTTAAATGGGACATCTCTTTATTTGTTGATAAACAAAGGGGGAGAAACAAATGTATAACTGATGCATGAATTCAAATATATGTTGTATACTTGGAAAATTCTTGATGATTGATGATTTAAGGTAAAAATACTTGAATTGATGTTATATCATCTCTAAATTGATGTTGCTTATTTGAGTCATTGTCAAAAATTATTGAAATGTCATATCATGATACTTGAATTCAAGAATATATGGTTCTCTTGAATTTAAGTTTCTCTTATTTAAATCATGGCATGGATTTAGGGGGAGTAAGGTTTAACTCCCATCATTAATTATTTGTCATCATCAAAAAGGGAGAGATTATTGATATTGAATCTCAAATTTTGAGGATAAAATTAATTGATAAGTGTTTAATCTAACATGTGTGTTAGAGAAAGTAATACAGGTTTAACTATAACGGAGAAAAGGAATTACAACTAGATGTTGGGCTATGATCAAGTTTGGGCACTAAGCCAAGGTTCAGACGATGTAGTGGGAGCTCGCCAGGAGTTCGCCAAAGGAATCGGGAAGCTCGGTAGGAACACATTGGGAGATCGCCAAAGGAAGACCGTAAGACTCATTACAAGAACACCAGAGGTTGTCGGATTGCTAGAGGTTAGGTTGTTTATTAAGCTTGAAGGTCCTATATAGTTGTAATCAGTGAGTCATGGTTAGGTTTGAGTCCTAATTGAGTTTGATTTAGAAGAAATCTAAATCAACTCAATGTAAGGTAATCAGGTCTATTATGGGGTTGATTGAGCTCAGTTCGAGCTCAATTGGTTGATTTGAGAATTGGTCAACATAAGGTACAAGTCAGAATTGAAAAAGTGAAGGGGACTTTCCCGAGATTCCCGGCAATTGTACCGTTAGTGGGCGACGATTGTATCACCTAGGTCGGCGGTTATACCACCACCGCCTAGTATTCGGGGCAGCTTCCGATGGTTGTACCACCAACATCGATGATTGTACCACCCATACCCGAATTTGGATACGCTTGAATTTTGGCTCCATTCTTCTGAAGCCAATTGTGGTCTATAAATTATCCAAGTTTTCTTGCATTTCGCATAAGCATTCACACAAGTCATTGGGTAAAAATATATGAAAAAGTATACTAAAAGTGTGCAAGAAAAAGAAAAGAGGTAAGGGAGTAAGTCAAGTGTTGTATTTCTTGTAAGAGGTCTCCCTTGTGAGTTGAGATTGAAAAGCTTGTAAGGGTTTGGGCTTCACCCAAAGAAGATCGATAGTAGACTCCGGTGGACCTCAATGAAAAGGACTCGGGAAGTGGACGTAGACCAAGTTTTGGCCGAACCACTATAAACGATGAGTGTATCTCTCTTCACTTAATTTCTGCATTCATTTGCTAAATCAAAATTTTTGATCTTAAGTTTGATTCACTTATATATTCTAATTTCAAGTAACGCTTCCGATTTCTCGATTATATTAAAGAAAAGTTTTCCTTAAACAGAAATTTCTACACTTGCACTAATTCCAACCCCACCACCCTCGCCCCCCACACCCCCTCTCTTTTAGTGCCAATTGATCCTAACACTTTCTTATAGGTATGTCTCTAAACAAAGGCTAGAAGCACAAAATAGTACCTTGATAGTAGATGCTCAAGGCATATGACATGCTATGTAATGAATAGGGTTCTCATAAGACCATTACTTTCTAAAACTCCTTATGAATTATGGAATAATAAAAGACCCAAAATTTTGTATTTCAAAATTTTTAATTTTAAATGCTTTATTTTAAATGAAGAAGATGCCTTAGGAAAAAAGTTTGATATAAAATCCTATGAAGACATATTTCTTGGTTATTCCTCATGTTCAAAAGCCTATCTTGTCTTTAATAAAATAACACTAGTTATTGAGGAATCCATCCAAATTATTTTTAATGAGATTTTTGAATTAAAAAAAGTGATTTTGATGATGATTTTAATTTTGATACTTTAAATTTAAATAAAAATTCTCATCTTCAAAGTAATTTGGATGCATCTACTTCCAAGGAATCCTTACCTAATGAATAGAAGTATGTAGATGCTCATCCTAATGAGCTAATAATTAGAGATACATCAAAAGGTATTCAAATTCGTTCATCTTTTAAAAAAAATTATGATAATATCACTTTTTTATCTCAAACTGAACCAAAATACATTGATGATGCCCTAAAAGATGATTCTTGGGTTGTCGCAATGCATGAGAAGTTGAATCAATTTGAGAGAAATAAGATATGAATGCTTGTTCCTAGACCTAATGACCAACTTATAATTGGTATTAAATTAGTCTTTAGAAATAAGCAAGATGAATATAGTATCATGGTTCAGAGTAAGGCTAGATTAGTGGCCAAAGATTTCAACCAACAAGAAGGTATTGATTTTGAAGTGACCTTCGCTCATGTGGCAAGACTTGAAGCCATCAAGATGCTCCTTACCTATGCTTCTTTTAAAAAATTTAAATTATTTCAAATGGATGTTAAAAGCGTATTTAATATTTATAAGGGGATTGAAGCAAGCCCCTAGGACTTGGTATAAGAGATATAGCTCTTTTTTTATTCAAAATAATTTTTTGAAATGCAAGATGGATACCATATTTATTGTACATATTTTGAAATATTTTTTTATTATTCAAATTTATGTTGATGATATTATTTTTTGTTCTACTAATGAGTCTTTATATCAATCTTTTGCCAAAAGTATGAGCCAAGAATTTAAAATGAGTTTGATGGGTGAATTAATATTTTTCTTAGGATTACAAATGAAGCAATTGAATGATGGTATTTTCATTGGTCAAACTAAGTTTACTTTAGATTTGTTAAAATGATTTAGTATCGATAGTGCTAAGGCTATAAGCACACTTATGAGCACCTCTACAAAATTAGATTTGGATAATGAAAGAGAAAGTTTTGATTAAAAAACCTATAGAGAAATGATAAGTAGTTTGTTATATCTAACTACAACTAGACCAAATTTTATGTTTAGCGTTGGACTGTGTGTAAGATTTCAGTTCAGTCCTAAATAATCTCATTATAAGATAGTTAAACAAATATTTAGATATTTAAAAGGAATTTTAAATCTAGGATTATGGTATCTTAAATTCAAAAACTTTGATTTAATTGCTTATGCTGATGTCGACTTTGGAGGTTGTAGAATAGATAGAAAGCATACATCTAGAACATGTCAATTCCTAGGACACACACTTATTTCTTAGTCTTTCAAAAAGTAAAACTCTATCACATTATCCACAACTGAGGTTGAATATGTAGCTGTAGGTGCATGTTGTACATAAGTAATCTAGATGAAGAATACTTTAGAGGATTATAGATTTTACTTGAAAAATATTCTTATAAAATATGATAATACAAGTGCTATTTGTTTAACAAAGAATCTCATTCAACATTCTAGGACTAAGCACATTGATATTAGGCATCATTTTTGATAGAACCCTAGAGGAATTCTATGTAGATTGATCTTTGAGGGGGATCACTCTTGGAACGCTATAGGAATTCCTCCCACCTCGTAGTCGGCCAGATGGCTAAATGAAAACTGATCTCTTGCATAATGAAAAGAGGTGGAGGCTATATGCGCTTATATAGGACTCCAAACCCTAACCCTAGGGAGGCTCCTCCCTAAAGTTAAATCCCTTTATTACCCCTCTAGCCTAGCCAACTTGCCCAATAAGGGGCCAACGGCTAGGAAGCCCTAAGGCTTCAAGACTCCTTCCCCCAAAACCCTAGCCGACTCCTCAATCAAAGGGGATGTTGGCAAGATTATGGAGATATTACGTGACTCAAGACTTTATTGACTCCTTGACTTATTAAGTTTAGGACCCATCTAAGCTAGGGTCTTAACAGACCCGCCCTTCAAATCAGCTTTGCTCTCAAGGCTGAGATTTTATGTCTCTGGGTCTTGATCTATAGCTCCTCATCAACTTGGGTGTCTGTTGGAAGGATCTGAGTTGAGTCATCTTTAAACATCTATTTGAGGTGGGATACCTGAAGGATCAGCTGTATTTTTTATTTGGTACATAGATCTAATCTCCAGGTTGGGGACCCAATGTGATCCCTAATTTTGCAATGTCCAAAGTAGCAGGGGGACCACTTCCTTGAGGTTTGAATTTCCTACTAGTATAGTTGAAAGTGTAGGGAAGCTCAATCTTAAGTTTATCAAGAGGTCATTTCTTCTTTGTGTGTGATGCCACGTGGTTAGTCTTTAGTAGTAGCCAATCTATCTTCTGGAATGATGATTGCCCTCTAATATGGTTCAAGATGATGAGTTTCCATTCTAGCGTGAACATGGATTACAATTTGTCTGGGCTTACTTCTCTTTCGTGCCATGGACATGTATCAAGTCAAACTTCAAGTTTAGTAGCAATTAGTATCTCCTTTAGACACCTCGTGTAGAATGTGGGGAAATCCTTGATGCGGATAAGGAGTTAGTCATCTTGCGTAAGGGTGATGCTGATCCCAACTCTTGATATGTTTGCTCCAATTATGAACATTGGGCCACGATTTGGTGTGGACGACATCGTGGTTGTGAGGGGTATAGTTCCACTCAGCTAAGGTGGTGCATCTTTCTTCACAGTGAGAGGGATGATGTTCGTGCTTTATTGAGTCCTGCAAATGATCCTACCCTTACTCTGATTCTGCCACTGGCATGACTCAATTTTCTCGTGGTCTCTGTGGGTTGGAGGTCATCATCAAGGAAGACTTTCAGCATCATGGTCCGATCTTGGGAAAAGTCATGGAAGTCACCCGAGATCCAAAAGTGTGGCATCAACAACCATGGTGGGTTCGGTGAGATGTAATACTTCAAAAAAAACTTATCCCTGGAGACAAGGATATTGGGATGTGTCGTAGTGAGAAAAAAGTATAGCTGAATAATCTGTCTCTGTCATCTCTTGGGCGACCCTGTTAACTTCAATCTTCTAAGGTTATGGGCAACAATCTGGCTAAGCATCAACTGGTATGAGTTTCAGCCAGTTCGACATAGGGAGGTCGGGCAGCTTGATAGGGGGTAGTCAACTCGGCTTGGTGGAGACACCCAAAATTTTAGCAAGCAGTGGGAGAGGGTTGTTGTCTTCAATCTCCTGTAACTCTTGAATTTAAATTGAGAAGTTGCTGGATTCTTCTTTTGGTTCATTCTCCAAGCGATGTGTTGTGACCATAGTCGCTTTGCTCCCTCGTTTTCCACGTAGAATTACCTGCTTCCCTTTGCTGAAAAATTTCATGGTTAGCTTCAAAAAATTTTAGAAAATATCTTCAATCGTGGATAACCAATCAATGTCAAGCACTACTTCAATTTCATCGAAAGGGAGGAGAAAAAAATTAGCAACTACATCTTGATCCTATAAAATCAGTTTTACTTTTTTTTTGGTAAGTTAAAATCAGTTTTACTCACGTACACTTCTGGTTGCACTTCCAATTTGGCTGTTAGCTACCTTGACTTCAAACCCACTGTAATCTTCTTTTTGGAGCATCAAACAAGCAGCAACCTTGCTGCTCATGAAGTTGTGTGTGCTCCCGGTGTCAATGAGGACATTGACGGGCTACTGCTCAAAAAACTCTTTGATCTTCAATTTTTGCAGGTTTGTGTAGCCAGTTAAGGGCTGTATCTTCAAGTTTGGGCTCTTCAGTGGGCATAATCATCAAATTTCTCTCCTTTTTACAATGGTGTTCTAGGCTCCCTAGTTTATCATAATGCCCACATGGGCCCTTTATCGATCCGTCATGAAGCTCTTCTCTTGTTAATTTCTTCGGCTGAGGGGGTCAGTTGACAGTAAGAGGGGTTGAAAGCTTTGGTGCTGCTGGTAGGGAGCGACCCTAGTCTTCTAGGCTTCATGGTTCAATTGCTCCTCTTGATATCGAGATGGCTGTCATAAGTGTGTACGGTTATCGTGCTTTAACTTCTTCCCTAATCTCTGGCTTCAAGCCCTCAATAAAAGTCTCCAATAGCTATTTTTTAAATCAATCATGAGTTTGATTAGATAATATTTCAAGCCTAGTTTGGTACTCGTGGATGGTGGAGGTTTGATGGATCTTTGCTAGTTGTTCGTCAATGTTCTTATAATCGGTTGGTGTTAAAGGTTTATATGTTGTTGGTTGGGATATGGTTCTCGTGCTCTGAGCATCTTAATTGAGGTGCCTTCTTGAAGTTGTGCGAAGGAGATCGATGTCGTTAATGTGTAGGGATGTCGTGCCTTAACTTCGTTTCTTATCTCTAGTGGGATTTGTTTGCGATCTGAACTCGCACCATGCTGTGATCTTCTTAGGCTCGATGATCAGCCCAAACTAAACTCCTTGAAGAGAGCGCATAGTTTAGCCTCCATACGCATCTCAAAAGCATCTAGTTTGGCTTTAAATAGACCTATCGATGCCATGACGTAAGGATCTCCAACCTATCAAATAACCCAATTAAAGAGGGTGGCTGTAATTTTTTAGGTTGCGATAGGACTCCAACAGTTTTGAGTCTTAATCACCCTAGAAGTAATTAATAAGAACTCTGTGAGATTGTAATAAAATCTCACCTAATCACTTCTATCCTATAAAGAAGTGTGGCTAGGGTTTATTTTGGAGTCTTAGGGCTTCCTAGATGCCACCCCCCCCCCCCCCCCCCCCCCCCCCCCCCCCTACTGAGTTGGTTGGTTAGGGTTTATAGTAGAGGGGCGTGGCTTGTGCAGCCACTTAGGCCACCGCCCACTTTATTTAGGCATGGCAGTTATAGGAGTGGCAAAAGGGGGAATTCACTTAGGAAACACCCCCCTATGACTAGGGTTTTGAGTCCTATATAAGCTTATAGCCTCCACCTTTTTTCATCAAGCAAGATCAATCTATAATTCAGCCATGTGGCCGACTACTAGGAGGGAGGAACCCCTATAGCATTCCAAGGGTTGATCCCCCTCAAAGATCAAAATGTATAGAGCTCCTTCTAGGGTTCTATCATCTGGTATTAGAGCCATGTTCCGGCTACCCCTGCTGCCATCTCTGTCACCCCCATCCTTCCAAGTAATTCCCATAATTGTTGCAACACGCGCTTCCACCTTCCACCCAAGCCACAGATCAAATCAATCTGTTGCTGCCCTCTGTGTTTCAACTAGGCGATCTGGTGTAATTTCATCATCCACACCTCTTTACTACTATAAAATATCTTACCCTACACGTTGAAGAGTTTTCCCATATTTTCTCCGCTGCAAGTTTCTACCATCACAAACGTTATCATCGTTGTGAAGGGGAAACACTGCATAAATTTTCAACCGCATATTTACCTCTTGAAACTAGTTTGTTGCTCATCTATTGTGGATGAAATTTTTACATAATCTCATAGATCAATTTAGCTTTCATCTAACATTAATCTTTGGAAAATATTCTTTCTGAAACTGATTTTATTATGCTCTAATTCTTCGTCATGTACTATTGGAATTTTATGACGAAGGATCTACCTTCCGACTTTTCATCCACTTTGCTACTGTTACGTTGTCAAAATTTTATCGAACATATTTGTTGTTATTGGCCACATCTAAACCAAGGATTTGTGATAAATTTCTGCATATTTTCCTCTAGTTTTCCTCTAAAATTTATGTCAAGAATTCCTTGCTTCTTCGATGTAAATTCTATTCAGCAGAACAGTACATACGCATCGATCTTTCATAAAATCCTATCAGATTTTCGCTGCTATTTTTCCGTATTTGAAACTCTCTTTTCGTCATCTTCATCCCCTATCACAATAGCCCCAAATTTCATAACTTTTCGCAAGAATTTTCATTGAGAAACTGTTATTTCTTCGACAATAATTCTGCTTCTACAAGGCAGCATGCACTACAGCGAACTTCATTAAATTCTATCAAACCTTCGTTGTCATCTCTTCTAGATCTAAAACCATCTTTCCCTAACCTTCACCCTCTACCATCAGCCCCAAAATCCTAACAAACCACAGCCAAAACCATACCCAAATCAACCATAAAATAGCCTAAAATCGTAGCCTTCTACAACCAGCACTTATTCGCAGCATACCCCCACCGATCCCTATTAAACATTTGCTGTCATCTATCCAAGATCCAAAATCCATTTTCCTAACCTTCATCCATTGCTATCATAGTCTTAAAATCACACTAAATCGTAGCCAAAACTCCATAAAACTACAGCCCCAAACCGCACCTAAAACAGCCACAAAACCAGCCCCAAAAATCGCAACCTTCGGTCCACCAACCTTTCAGGAATCCAACCTCCCTTATTCATTCAACCGTAGCACACATCCCTTGCTGCACAACACTGCCAACAGTGACCTCTCGTTGCCATCCTCCTTGATTACAGCCAGTGACGGTCCTTTACGACAAAAAACTACCAATAGTGATCTTTCGCTGTAATCTATCTACATCGCATCCCGCGGTAATCTTTCGCTACCAATTGTCTTGATCGCGGCCAACAATGAATTGAACATGACAAGCAGTGGTCTCTCACTCCATACTACCACTGTCCTCCTCCGCAACAACTGTGCATACTGATGCCCTGTCTTCCTCCTATTACGGCCACACCCTTGTTGTAACCAACGCCACATGTAGCCACGAAGTCACAACGCAGCCACAGCCGACATTGCTACTGCCCTCTTCTTTCTCCACCATTGCTGCTGCCTTCTAACTCACACCTCTCAGCTACCATCTTCTGATAGATATTAGCCACCTAAAAAATTGTAGCCTCGACGACATTGTAGCCTCGACGACATTGTAGCATCACCGCAGAACCGCAGCCGACGTTACTACTACCATCTTCTTCCTCCACCGTTGCTGCTACCCTTGGCTACCATCCTCCACTTGGATGATTTCACCACCGCAGCCCCGACATTACTACCATTTGCTGCCTTCAACCTGAAGATTGCAGCTACACTCTTCAATCAGTTTCTTGACAGGTTGGAGATCCTTACGTCATGACATCGGTGGGCTTATTCGAAGCCAAATTGGAGGCTTTCAAAATGCGTATAGATGCTAGACTATGCGCTCTCTTTAAGGAGTTTAGATTGGGCCGATCATTGAACCCAAGAAGATCACAACATAGAGCAAATTCTAATTGCAAAAAGAACCCACCAGAGACAAGAAGCGAAGTCAAGAAACGACAGCCCTACACCTCTGCGACATCGATCTCCTTTGCACAACTTCAAGAAGGGAACCTCAATCAAGATGCTCAGAGCATAAGAGTCACATCCCAACTAAAAGCATATAAACCTTTAGCACCAATCAATTACAAGAACCTTAACAAAGAACTAACGATGTCCATCAAACCTCCACTATACAAGAGTACCAAAACAAGTTTGAAAGGTTATATAATCAAACTTAATATGATTGGTCTTAAAAGTAGATATTGAGGACTTTTATTCCGGGTATCCCACCCTAAATGAAAATTTAAAGAAGACGACTCAGCCCAAATCCTTCCAACTGACACCCAAGCTGATGAGTAGGCCAAAGTTTAGTTGATGATAGCATGAGAATCATATGAGGAGCTGAAGACCCGGTTCCCTGAGTTTATGAATCCTAAGCCTTGAGACAAGGCTGATTCAAAGAGGGTGGCTTGATTGGACTCTAGCAGGATTGAGTCTCAATCACCCTAGAAGTAATTAATAAGAACCCTGTGAGATTATAATAAAACCCCACCTAGTCACTTCTATCCTATAAAGAAATGTGGCTAGTGTTTATTTTGGGGCCTTAGGGCTTCCTAGCCACCACCCCCCTTACTAGACTGGTCGGTTATGGTTCTAGCAGAGGGGTGTGGCTTGTGTAGCCACTTAGGCTATCGCCCCCTTTATTTATGCATAACAGCTACAGGAGGGGCAAAATGGGGAATTCACTTAGGAAGCACCCCCCTAGGCTAGGGTTTTAAGCCCTATATAAGCTTGTAGCCTCCACCTCTTTCCATGAAGTAAGATCAATCTACAATTCAGTCATATGATCGAGTACTAAGACAGAGGAACCCCTATAGCATTCCAAGGGTTGATCCCCCTCAAAGATCAAAATCTATAGAGCTTCTTCTGGGGTTCTCTCAGGTTGAAGGCAGTAGTGGCAGCAAGAGACTGAAAAATGGCAGCTGTGATGATGTTACAAAATCATCGGGGCTGCGGTGCAGTTCCCAAGTGGCTGCTATGTTAATGGAGGATGACAGCCAAGGGGATCTGGATGGTGGATGTATAGGCTATGGTTTAGGCTTGTTTCATGACTGATTTGGGTGTCATTTTGGCTACGATTTAGCAAGATTTTGGGGCTATGATTGTAGGGGGTGAAGGTTAAGAAAAGAGAGTTTCAAATCTGGAAAAGATGGCAGTGAGATCTGATAGGATTCGGTGAAAGATCGCTGCGGTATAGCTGCACTACGTAACAAAATTATCGTCAAAGAAGTAGTAGTTTCTCGACAAAATTCTAGCAAAAACCTGAGAAAATTATGAAGAATTTCGATAGCAAAATCTCATTTCATATGGTAGCAGTTTGTGACGATAATTTGTAGCATTATAAGAATTATTTCAAGGATGAATTTCACAGTAGATCAATCTCATATGAAAGCCAAGATAATCTATGAAACGTGTGAAAATTATCATCCACAAAAGATGCCAAATAGATCGGTTCAAAAAGCCTATATGCGACTAAAATTTTCTGCATCAATTCTTCGTTTGCAAAGATGATCACTTTTGCAACAGAAGTAATTCATAGCAAGAAAAAGATAGGAAATTCTTTTTGGTATTTTGTAGATGGAAAATTACAATAGCAAGAGATATTGGTGATAGGGAAATACCAGATTTATAGTACAATTAGTGGTGGTAGTAGCGGATTGATTTGATCTACGGTAGGAGGATGACGGTGGAGGCGACGTTAAAAGCAATTGTGGAAATTGCTTGGCTTGATGGAGGCGGCAGAGATGGCAGCAAGGGCAGCAAGATTGCTGCTCTGATACTACATGACATAACCCCAAAGGAATTCTATGTATATTGATTTTTGAGGGGGATCGACCCTTAGAACACTATAAGGGCTCCTCCCTCCTCGTAGTCGGCCAGATGGCTGAATGAAAACTGATCTTTTACTTAATGAAAAGATGTGGAGGCTATATACTTATATAGGACTCCGAACCTAACCCTAGGGAGGCTCCTCCCCAAAGTCAAATCCCTTTATTACCCCTCTATCCTAGCCAACTTGCCCAATAAGGCGTCGGCAGCTAGGAAGCCCTAAAGCTTCGAGACTCTTTCCCCCAAAACCTTAGTTGACTCCGCAATCAAAGAGAATGATGACAAGATTAGAGAGATATTACATGACTCAAGACTTTATTGACTCCTTGGCTTATGAGCTTAGGACTCATCTAAGCTAAGGTCCTAACACATTTTATTAGGGATCATGCTAGCAATCATGATATATCTTTAGATTTTTTTGATACAAAGCATTAATTGGCAGATATTTTTACTAAATCGCTAAGTGAGGAATAATTTGATTTTATTAGAATAAAAATAGGCATGTTGAATCTACCAAATGCATGAACTCTTTACATATATGCTTTGATCATTATCTTAGTTTCTCATTTTTCATAGCTTAAGTTTTTCTTTTGAATGAAGATCGTTTCCTATAATTTCTCTTCTTGCTATTTACAAAAGGATAAATTTGTCAAAATGATTCATGTCTTTTTTCACGATTTGATCTTTCATGTGATGACTTTAATGCAAATTTTTGCACTATTGAATCCTTCTCTTCTCTTTCTTTTTGATAATGACAAAGGAGGAGAAAAAATTAAACTTGTACATCCCAAAAGAGAAGAAAACTTGCATGTTACACTTTTCTCCTTTTTGTTGATGACAAAAAGGAAGAAGTTATGATGATGCATGTATGATGTACTTTAAGGGAGAGAATTTATGATGATAATTTAAAACTTGAATTATGCACGATATGATGTAATTTGAAATTATGCATGAAATACTTATGATTTTATGATGCATGCAATGATATTTTAATTATGATTCAGATTGTTTCGACTTGAATTTAAAGCTTATTACTCTTTTTGAATTCGAGTTTTCTTTATTACAATATGGCATATAGATATGGGGAGTTAAGTTAAACTCCATCATCAATTGGTTGTCATCATAAAAAAGATACTGTTGAATCTCATATTTTGATGATGAAATCAATTGATAAGTTATGATCTAATCTATATTAAAAAAAGTGATGTAGGACTATCTTCTATCTTGAAAAGGCAAAACAATTGAAGTAGAAAAATAAAACGTTGGGTCAGGGTTAAAGAATGGGCATTAGGTCGGAAATCGAACGTTACGTCAAGTTCGGATGTTGCGAGAGTAAATATGCCAATGGATCGAGCAATTCGCAGACGGAGAGCATGATGTGCCAAGGGTTTGGATGAACAAATGATATGTCAAACAACACGATTAACACTTCATACCAATTTGTCTAGACAGAAGTAGTTTAGAGTTCTAATTGAGTTTGCTTTGAATGTAACATAACCAACTCAATTTATAGACTATTAGGCCTTAATTAGGGTTGATTTTCATTTATTAGAAAGCTTATTTCAATGACCCAATATCAAGTAAGACATAATCTCTAAGAAGACAGTCTTCGAAACTATGTCAGGTAGTGGTACTACCCAGACTGTGCAGTGGTATCGCCCAGACATAGTCTCCCAGATTGTGTTAAACAGTGGTACTGCCCAGGCGGGCAATACTACTGCCAGAATACAATCTCCAAGGGTATAAGGTTGTCAAAATCTCCAAGGGTACTACCACCAGAATTAGTGCTTATGAAATAACACTAATTCACCACCCCCCCTATTAGTGCTGCTTTAATCCTAGCATATCAAAGATATATGAATTTTAAGTTATTTTTTGGAAGTGGAAGTAACGTTCATATTTTTTTAGAATACCAAAGAAGTTGTTACCCTACTCTTCACTACTAAATCACTCAAATTATATGATGGTAGTACTATTATGGATCACACATAATATTAATAAATATTTGGTTCCTTACAATATCTATCTCTCACACATCTTGATATCTCATTTGCAGTTAACAAACTATCACAATTTATACATCGGTCCTCCACCATGCATTAGTCTATACCAAAATGTGCCCAACGGTATCTCAAAGGGACTCCTAATTATGGACTTTTTTTCTTTTAAACACTCATCATTTCATCTTTTTTATCTTTAGCGACGTTGATTGGGCAGATAAATAGAATGTCTATGTTAGCCTACATTGTCTTCCTTGGAGCAAATTTAATCAGTTAGAGTTCTAAAAAAAAGCATACAATTGTAAGATCTACCACTAAAGTTGAATAACGAGTTATCGCCTCCATTATTATAGAACTCAACTAGGTTACCAATTTGCTACACCAACTTGATATCATATCTCAATCCACTCTTATAATATATTATGATAATGTTAGTGTCACCTACCTATATGCCAATTCGGTATTCTACTCATGCATTAAACATATCATCATCGACTTTCATTTAGTTAGAGATTAAATTATAAAATATCAACTATATGTTTATGTTCATACTTATGATCAACTAGTAGACTTTCACATAGTATCTCTCACTCATAGAACATTTTTAATTACATCATATTAAGATTGATATCTTTTACAGAAACTAAATCTTGTGATGACATAATAAAAGATCACGATAGAATATCATAATAGAGACAAATATGGAATAACATCCTTACATTTCTTATATCCTCAATCAATATATGATTTGATAATCAATCATAAATTTTAATGATTGATTTGATTAAGTAATTTGAGTATATAATTAAGAAAATTTTCTTCAAAATCTGTATAAATAATTTTTATCTCAATAAATAAAATCAATGTCATTTACAACATATTTCTTTATTCTAAAAATAAGTTTGAGCAACATACATACAAAACTCCATGGGATGCATTTAATACTTCATCCATGTGACATGTGTTATTCATATCCCATCTCTCCAATGCATGGAGATCTAACATATGGATGTTGATATAACCATATCAAATCGGAAGATGCTGTGATCTAAGAAATATGCAGTCCACTTCCCTTCATGATTAGTTTCATCCTTTCTTTACATTTATCTGTGATTAGGTTTCTTGTGCCTCTACATCTGTAGTGTTCCATTGCTGTGGTACTCGATGGAACCTTTATATCTGACCGACCTGCCATCTCATTCACAACTTCTTAATGAGGAGACGGTATCACCATATCATATCATAAAGAATATGCACCTTCTTATCTTGTGATTATTGATCAAGAAGACCATCTAGTGGTCATGCAATTATAGAATCATTGAAATTAGGACGCAGACTTTGCATTATGGTGTTGACAGGGAGTGATGATGCTTTTGTTGTAGGTTCAATTCACATGTCTAATCTCTTCAACATGCATGGCATGAAAGGCAAAAAGTTAGATCAAAGAGAGAGGCAATCCTTAGAGTTGTAATCTCTATCCTCTTTGATGTCATGCTGCTCCAAAAATATTAGGTAAAACAAAAGCAGCAACAAAGTTATTTGAACGCAGAAAGAATAAGAGATTAAACATCATTATCTTGACCTGCACATCGAAAGTTGCTGATGGAGATGAGTAAAGCAAACATAGTTCTGTCGTTGTATGGCTATCGAGATCCGACCTAAAATTTTGTTCAGTTCATGTATGTCACTCGTATCACACTGGACTTCCAAACTATATTTGTACCTATCTTTCTTTTGAGAGAAAGACACAAAAGTTCCTTGGGAGCTTATCGTCTTCCATAAAGACAAAGATGAAAAAGTTGTGGACCAAGTGCAACACTGCTTGTGCTTAAACCAGCCATGATGTAAGCTAATTAGGTAGGATGAAGAAAGTTTCAGAGTTGTTTCCTTTTGACGGGCATTGGGTCGAATTTAGATGAGACTTTTCTTTTACGTGACGGACATGCATGGACGAATCTAAACCCTAATGATCATCTTACATACTCAACAATAATAGGGTGTGACAATAGGGTTAGGTTTCGGACTATATATATATATATATATATATAGAGGTGCTAGAAACCGACACATAGTCATTATTAAAGCCTTATCTTATGTCATTTCATTATCCATTCATCGATGCACTAAATAAGGCGAATAAAAGGAGCAATAGAAATTTCAAGGATAAGGCATGTATCTATATTAAAGCCAAATAGAAATGGAGCTCTAACCTTATTGTTCTTGCACATTGTTTATATTCTTTGACAAGGTTCCAAATCCTAATCCACGTGGGGCAAGCAGAACGAAACTTACAAGTGTGTTTCTATCTATGTGAAAATAGTGCACAATTTAGCAAGGAAAATAGAGATAGAAATTTAACAGAACATATCTTTTTCCGTTCTTCCTTTTCTTTATTGTAGTTCTTGGAAAGGTTGAGCTTTTGAAATAAAAGAGACCATAGCTATTTCATAGGTTTTGGTTGAGCTTTTTTTTTTTTTTTTTCTGTTTTTGATGTTTAGAACAACAAAATCTTCTTAAGATGCTTAAACTAAATAAAGGATATCACCACTTTCTAAAATAGAATTATGTTTGTCCATTTCGTTTTCAAATCATAATAAAGAATATCAAGAACAACAGTTCTTGTGGTTAGCATTTCTGTTAGCATTAGAGTGAGATAAACATGTAGTTGTTTCTTGATGAAAGTTCGATGAACCTTCCATCCATTCGAATCGTTATAGCATCTCTTTGAGGTGACGGGAGCTCAATGCAAGTTCTAGGAACCTCACATGGTACATAATACAAGACTTAATAGTTTGTCGAGGACAAAATGCTAAATGATGAGACTGTATATATATAAAGACTTAATACTTTTGTAGTCTAAACAATCATAGTTCTTTTGAAAAGCTAGCAAAGGAATGGCTCTGTCTCTATGTTATTAGCGGTTGAGGTCTTAATTCAATATTTGGGTTAATTGGACAAATCGCTCTATTAAATAAGAATGATGTGATTAAAATTAACTATTTTTTTATTATTTTCATATATATTGTATAATTAACTAGTTCCTAAAATAATTTGTGTTTAAACGTGCAACCAACATTCGATATACTAGCTTGGTGACTAGTAAACCATTCATGTATATAATTCTAAAGAAAAGTCATATTCTCACTCAACACCAACACATTAGCATACTAAAGATAAAAATTCTAGTACAAGTAAAACAACAATCGAGAGAAGAGAGACATCAAAGGATGACAAGAGGATTTGTATCTCTCTACCAATAAGGAGTCTGATCCTATATTAACTAAGTCTTATACAATAAGAACAGGAACACTGATTGGATTCTGGCTAATCCCTCAAGATGTTCATCGATCTAACGTCTATTATTGCGTTGGGGATAACATTATGACGTTCTATCCTGTATATATTAATAACACATGAGGATCATACATTTGGAAATCATGCCTTTTACAACTTGGAATCATTCCTTTAGAGAAAATGTGTATTGTTGTATAAATTTTTTTGAGATAGTAGGTTCATTGGAATCAAACATCGCATTCCAAATATCAATTGAATATTTGTAAGAAGATGAGGACTAGTTCATGCTAGAACAGATCAAGGTTATTATACTTGATCTGAAAAAATAATAATTAATTAAAAAAAAGTTAAAGTTATAAGTCCAATTGGTTCGAACACCCATCAAAGTACCAATTAGAAAGTAATAAAGATTAGAAGAAAAAAATGGGAGAAAACGAAAAATAAAAAAAATCTGACATGATAATTCTTTATGTTTCTCTGAAAACAAAAACAAAAACTGTCTTATACTCTTATTATGTCTTCTACATTGTAGTAAATACATCATTAATTTTTATTTTTAAAAAATCTTGAAGGCAGATAATTAATCAATTCATATCTTTTGTGTTTCTCAAAATTCATATATTTGTATGACAAACATATATATGGTTTTGATGCATTATTTGAGAAGTCGATATTTTAATATATTTTTATTAATATTAAAAATATATTTATAATATTTTAGTAAGAGGAATATTAATTTTTCTTTTTATTTTAACTGTTGATTTATTAAACATAAAATCGAATTAATTGATGCATTGAGATTTGGCTGATAATCACCTGCTGACTATGATGATTTTAGGATGAATTTATCAAAATTAAAAAGATATTTTAACGCTTCACACGTGTGGAAATAAAGTTGTGTTTGCGTATGACAACTGCCCACATTTTATTCCTCTGATTAGATTTTTCTCCCTTTTTTTTTCTGCTTTCTTTATTTGATGGGAACAGATTGGACTCGTAGAACGCCGGTGGGAGACTGCAGAGAGGCACCAAATTGTGGCGAAAACATTTGAGGATGACATTTCCATAATTGTCGTCGTTCACGAGTCAATCACAGTATCTCCAGCAGTCCACAAGACAACAAAAATTAGGCGGCCACCATTATCCCTTTGGAATTTGGAATCTGGCATCAAGTTCCAGGCAGGCACTGCATCTTCCCTTCTCTCTCTTTCTCTTTATATATATATATATATATATATATATATATACACGTTATTCTCATATTCTAAAGTATGCTGATGCCAAGAAAAACTTGACGTAGGAATCCTTTTACTAAGAGAATCTGTTAGCTTTCTTTCCTTTTTATTTTTTAATTTGATGGAACTGTTGCAAGTTTTCAGAGTTTACACGGTTTAACCTTTCGAGATGTGTAAGAGGTTATTGGTCGACTCATCACTAGCCCCTCGATTAATATTAGCATAAATATGATTATAAATGAGAATTGAAAGTTTATAAATTCTTTTTTTAGTACCAAAAGTATTCTTTTATTTCATAGCTATATATTTTAGGGTTATCCTGAAGGGTAAAACCATATATATATTCAAAACAGATAATTTTTTGTAATGTCTCATAATATGTCAAAAATGATAAATGATAACTTATCAACTTGATAGTAAAAATATTCACCCTCTAATGTTAGCACAACATATGGCACTATAATTAATAGTAAAAAAGGTAAGACTTGACTAATAACCAAAGTCACATGGATATCAATCCATGATAATAATCATAAGAATATTTGGCTCATACCTCAAAATAGTAAGATGAAAAATATTATGTATAATATATCTCTTAATTAACGCACTATAAAAGGCTATTTAGGTATTATAATGAAGTCAATTATTGTTTACTAAAAATATTGAATTGAGCATCGAAAAAATCATATTAAGAACCATATCTAACTTTGATATTTATGTAGGCCGATCATCAAACAAGTATCTAAGTCCATATCAACTCCTGAGCTAGCATTAGGGTCTTTCTTTCACTAATATTGAGTCTTTTGTGCACATGGACTTGAATAAGTCAAGTTGTTCTAAGTATTATCGATATTTATATTATTATTTTAGTGTTATAATGAGGACCTATAAGAACTCGACTCTAGGGAGCACTGATAAAACACGTTTGGTTTCATATAGATTGAGGAGTGGAGAAAAAAAAGATTTTATAAGTGTCAATCACCTTGTACACTTAGTGACATATTGTGGAACTCATTTGAAATGGCAAAATCACATAGGTTCACTGAAGACGAATAATTCCTCATGACCCCCTTGTTCTTATGTCGATGATGATAAATAGTGATTTAGGTTTAATTTAGTAATTATTGATGATATCAAATTTTGAAACGATAGGGATAAAATCGATTTGAACCTTTTATTTCTTGTTCTTTGATATTGTAAATTTTGGGAATATCAAAAGCCAAGCCATGCTAGAAGTTTTCAGGTTATCGTCAGATTGCCATGAAGAGTACAAACATCACTTGTGATACACCACTGATTTACAAAACAAAGAGTAGAAGGGCTTGTCCAATCGAACTTCCTCCGATGTTTAAATCATATTATATATGAAGATAAAGGGTCTATAAGCTAGTTGAGAACAGTCGAAGAGAGATAAAGATTCAGAGGCGGAGATGTAGTCTCAGAATGTTTACATCTTCAATCCATATTGTGCCTTAATCCTTCACCTCTTTATACAAGTGTTTGACAGGCAACTTCTTCTCTACGATGGTTCGACAATCTCCTTACAAATTTTGACATAATCTTTTCAAAACTATAGAATCGACATTTGGGAAAAGGGATCAGATCAACTCCATACTTCCATATCAGATAAGAGTACCGTTGTAATCTGGCCTCATCAAGTATGATACAAGAATGTTATTAGTGTTAAAAGTGAATTGAGAAAACGAAAAACACACTTGGTATTGAGATTTCAACATCTATTTATACAGTGATAAAAGATGGATTTCCCTCAACTGATGAATGAGATAATCTCGTTCAGTTAGAAAAATTTGTTACAGCTAACATGCCCCCGCAAGATCGAGCTCCTGTCAAGGACGTCGATCTTGGATCGATGGAAGAAAAATAGTTTACGTGCTAGAGACTTCGTGAGAGAGTCGGCCAGTTGGTCAGCTGTGTGGACATGAGAGACACGGAGCTGCTTGTGGGCTACTTGATCCCGAACAAAGTGAAAGTCGATAGCAACGTGCTTCATGCGGGAGTGAAAGACTAGATTTGCACAAAAATAAGTGGCCCCGATGTTATTACAATAAATAACAGACATAGAAGCAGAATGTATTTGAAGTTCCTGAAGCAAGTGGCTAATCCAATTAAGTTCAGCAGCAACGGCGGCAATAGCCCGATATTCAGCCTCGGTAGTAGATCTGGCAATCGTCTTTTGCTTTTTAGAGCTCCAGCTTATCGGATTAGCACCAAGGAATACAATATACCCAGATGTAGAGGTTCTATCATTAATGTTACCGGCCCAATCCGCATCAGCAAAGACATAAAGCTGAGAGGGAGAATTCTTACGAAGAAAAATGTCATGATCAATAGTCCCTTTGAGATAACGCAAAATGCGTTTAACAACAATCCAGTGCAAAGTAGATGGTTGATACATAAATTGAGACAATTTATTAACCGGAAAGGAGACATCGGGACGAGTGAGTGCTAGATATTGTAAGGAGACAACTACCTATCGATATAGAGTGGGATCTGTGACAGGACTACCATCATAGAGATGCAACGATGTACTTGGAGATAGAGGAGTGGAGACTGCTTTAGCGTCTTGCATGTTTGTCTTCAACAGTAAATCATGAATATACTTTCGTTGTGAAAGAAAGAGACCAGAAGATGTAAATGTAGCCTCAACATTGAGAAAGTAATACAAGGTACCAAGATTTTTGAGGGAGAAGCAGTCTACCAATTGCGTAATAAATGTCTGAACCTTCGTTGAGTTATCACCTGTGATAATAATATCATCCACATAGACGAGGAGATAGATGGTGCTCCCACGATATTGGCGTAAAAATAAGGAAACATCATACTTAGAGTTGATGAAACCAATTGAAGATAAGTAGAGACCAAGTTCAGTATACCACGCTCATGAAGTCTGACGAAGTCCATAGATGGCCTTTTTAAGTTTACAAACATGCCGCAGATATTGAGGATGTATAAAGCCTGGAGGTTATTCTATAAAAACATCTTCAGTGAGGGTTCCCTGTAAAAAGGCATTGTTAACATCTAACTGATGTAAGCACCAGCCTTTCGATATTGCCAAACTTAGAAGAAGCCGAATGGTAGTAGGTTTGACAACAAGACTAAATGTCTAAGTGAAGTCAATGCCAGGTTGTTGATGAAATCCTTTGGCCACAAGACGTGCCTTATAGCGAGCAATAGAACCATTAGAATTCTGCTTAATTCGAAAAACTCATTTGCACCCGATAATGTTTTGTGTAGGGAGAGGAGAAGTGAGAGTCCAAGTAGCATTATGAAGAAGGACATCATACTCCTCACACATGGCTTTACGCCAATGAGGATATTTCTGAGCCTAAGAGAAGGAAGTAGGTTCAACAGAGTCAAAAAAGGATTCGGTGTTAACATGCAAATCTAGAACTCAACGTGGTTTAAAGATACCACACCTGGAACGAGTTTGCATAAGATGCCGAGAGGTGATAGTAGGGCTAGGAGGTAAGGGCTGTGGGTCAGTACTGGTAGAGGCAGACGAAGGGATAATAGAAGTACCATGGCGTGGTGAAGACAAAGACACTAGGGGGGAGGAGCAGCAGGAGAGGGAAAAGGGGGAAATTGCAGAACAGAAGTAACTAGAGAGTTTGGATCTAAGGAAGATAAAATGGAGGAGGATGATTGTTCATAGGGATCCAATGGAACTACAGATTATCGATGATCTCGAAAGGGAAAGACAGTCTCCACAAAAGTAACATGTCTAGAGACAAAGACTTTAGCAGAGTGAGGGTCATAACATCGATAGGTGTTATGTTCAAGAGAAGTACCATATGAAAACACAAGGTCGAGATCGAGGTTGCATTTTATTAGAATTGTAGGGACGTAACCATGGATAACATAGACAACCAAAAACCTTTAAGGTTTGGACATTGGGGTGTTTTTGAAATAGCTTTTCAAATGGTGAATGATATTGTAGGAGAGGAGTAGGCAAACGATTAATAAGATAAACAGCAGTTTGAAAAATGATGGACCAAAAGATAGAAGGCATGGAAGCCTGATAGAGCAATGTGAGACCAGTCTCAACAATATGACGATGCTTACGCTTAGCAGAGCCAACCAGTTGAGGGATATATGGTGGGGACTTAAGATGTTGAATACCAGAGGTAGCTAGATAAGATGCAAGAGCTTGATATTCACCGCCACCATCAGAATAGACAGTTTTAATAGTAGTTTGAAAATAATTCTCGACCAAGTTCTTGAATTTAGAGAAGACAACAGCAACCTCAGATTTTGTAGAAAGAGGATATAACCATGTGTACTTTGTAAAATAGTCTACAAAGACAACATAGAATCTGAACTTGTCAAAAGAGACAACTGACGCTGGGCCCCAGACATCAGTATAAATAACCTCAAACGGTTTAGAGCAGGAAACAGAAGATGTATCAAATGGTAACTAATGACTCTTATTACTAAGACAAGCATCACGGTAAGTAATAGTAGAACCAGATTAGAAACATGAATAGAGTAGCGAGAAAGTAACTTTTGTTGAACAGGGGTTGAGGGATGACCAAGACGTTGCTGCCACATGTCGATTGGAGCAGCGGTGGAGGCGTTAGCAGTAGGCTGAGTGAGATATAAGGTAGATGGTCATTCATAGATGTTGTCTTTATTCGGACCGCGAACCAACGATGCCCCCATGCTCAAGTCCTTGACAATAAAATAATCAGAAAAAAATTCAATAGAAGCATGGTTTTGTTGGCAGAACTGAGAGACAAAGATGAGATTTCTTTTAATGTGGGGTGCACACAAAATATTATCGAGTGTAAAAGAAGTGGCATTGGAAGTAAGCTTTGCTGTACCGAAATGAGTAATAGGAATTCTGTTACCATCACCGATGATAATATCTTCAGTTCTGCCATAGTTGTTGTGGAGCGACGGGTTCTGGAGATCAGAAGTAATATGGTGGGAAGTACCAGAGTCCACAATCCAATTAGATTGACTCTCAGAGGGAGTCGTCATGAGATTTGCCCGAGGCCAGGCCGACTAAGGTGGAAGACGAGGGCGAGACCGACAAACCTTTACCGAGTGACCGACTTTATCACATAATTGGCAGACAACTGGTTGCTGAAGCATGGAAGGAGGACAACGCGGCTGAACGGCAGTGTTGAAGTGCGGAGAATGGGGAGGCGGTAGTGATGGAGAGGGACCCGTAGAAGTGGGAGAAAAGTTGGTCACACCTTTTGAAGCATTCTTACGGTATTTACGATTTTGCTAGTTGGACTTCTGATTGAACTAAGCCGTGATAGGAGGTCCTGGCAAGGAACCTGACAGTCTATCAGCACGCTTTAGGTAAGCTTCATAGTCGGTGAGCTTGTCATAGAGTTCTTCAAAGCAAATCGGAGAGTCACGTGCTCGAAGTGCGGTTGCCAGTTCTTTGAACTCGGGACTCAATCCATTAAGCGTGTGGACAAGAACTTCTTCATCAGTTAGGGAATGACCTATCAAAGCTAGGTCACCAATAAGTATTTTGATATGTTGTAAGTAATCGACAATAGTACTTCCCTCCTGCTTAAGGCTCATAAGGCTGGAGAGGAGTCCAAGCATGCGAGTCCGGGAGCGATTCGCGAAGGTAGTTTGTAACTTGGTCCAAGCTTCCGCAGCAGTGACACAGGAGGACACAAGCGGAGCAATGAATCCCGCAACAGAGGCTTGAATTGCTTGGAGTATTAGTCGATCTTGGCGCAACCAAAGTTTGTGTGCAGAATTCGGTACTAGGTTGGGTTCTCCTGGAACATGTATCATCGCTGGTGGACAACTAAGAGAGCCATCAATGTAACCCAATAAATCATAACCAAATAAAAGGTTTGAGAATTGGGCCCGCCAGGACGCATAATTACCACCCGGATAATTTAAACGGAATCAAGGAGGCGGCATTGATGGAGGTGAGTCCTGAATGGGGAGAAAGATTGCCAACAGGAAAAAGTGTTGGAGTATCAGAGGTAGAGAAGGAAGACATCGAGGAACCAATACCAGGTCAAAGGGAAACCAAGAGAGAAAGGTAGGTAATCTCGCCGAGAAAATAGTTGCAAAAACTGTTAAAATATAGAGTAAGAGCGAGAGTAGGAAGCCGATTTTTGAATAATATGATGGAAGCGTCAAAGAGATTGATGGTAAAAGAAATGAGGAATGAAAGGTAAGGAGACTCTACCATCGTCCTGATACGATGAATAGCAATGTTCGGGTGCAACAATCCTACTGGAACCAGCCCTTCCGAATATGACACAGTGAGTGCAGCCACTGTTAAAATAGATCACCTGACACTCCCCTCAAATCCAACAGGATACACCGGGAGGGAGAAGGCTTCTTGAGTGACTTCTCAGGGACTCTAAGGCTCCTCCTTCAATTATCAGATTGGTCTGGAGTTCATAGCTGACCAACTCGCTGAGACGAACCACGAGAGCAGGTTATTCCGTCTCAGGTGCCATGCACATAGAAGCTGGTGTAGCAGCACGTTAGAGCAGCTTTAGCACTGCGCACCCGCAAGCAGAGTGAGGGAGGGGGAGCAGGCAACGGTTAGTCCTGGGAGACGCGGTTGTGGTGTCCACATTTGGATCGCTCTTTGGAGCTGCTAAGAGGGTAGTTGCTGCTTAGTGTTGGAGGCACAGCATCCAGAACGGGGCGAGCGGCTGCTCGTTTTTATCGAGAAAATAGAGAAAAGGATGCTCTGTGTCGATAAAACATAGATCCGGTTGTTGGGGCTAGAGAAGAAGAGGAAGCAGCCGGCGATGAAGAGTGACGCTGGTTGCGAATAGGTGTGAGACGCCGCAGGACTCAGGGATACTGAAGTAGCGGGCAGCAATTGCGACGGGAAGTAGAGGAAGGGCGGCAACCGTGTCGATGTGTTGAGGAGGAAGAGCCGAAGATGGGCTCTTCTTGCTGTCAACCGTGTCGATGTGTTGCGACGAGAAGCAGAGTAAGACCGACGGAACGGAGCATCGGGCAGAGGAGCAGCAACGGCAGAGAGGAGATGGGCTGTAGAAGCACGTCGTTGGCTGTGCATTGCGATATTGCTGGGCCAATCGCAGCAAAACAGAGGAAGAATGAGAGGAAACAGAGTAATGGTTACTCTGCTTCGATCTACTATGTGTCGGCAAGAAGCAGCGGCACCCTGGAGCATTCGCGAGCGTTGCGTTTGCAGGGTCGGAGACCGTTGGTGCCAATGTGCCGGAGCGTTGGCGAGGCTGGAGACTGGGGAGGCGACCGGGATGGGGGATTTCGCTGGAGATCTATTACGGCGAAAGAAAGGATGCCAAGGTTGCGGCAACAGTATCAGCGCTCGCTGGGAGATCGGTGCTGATCTTGTTCGTTCCGTCGGTAGCAGAGGTAGATGTCGCGACAGTAGATGGACTGGAGTCGACAACAAAATCTGCATGCGACCGGAAGCGGTGGAAACTTGATGCCGTTTGACAGCAAAAAGAGAGTTTGCTCTAAGCAAGTTGCTCTGATACCATATTGAAAATGAATTGGGAAAATAAAAATACACTTGTTATTGAGGTTTCAGCATCTATTTATACAATAATAACAGACAAATTTTTATTAACTGATGAACGAGATAATCTCGTTCAGTTAAAAAAATTTGTTACAGGCAACAATTGGGCATGTCTCTATGTTAGACGAGGAGCACAATTCCTCCCCTCTTTCTCTCGCTCTCTCTCTCTTCACTGTTTCTTTTGATGTCTATATATGCCTTGTAGAACTGGGTCATAGGAGGCCTCAAGATTTGTGGGACATGCCCTACTCTTCCAAGCGTACTCGAATACATGGAAGAGATCCCATTACGATGGACAGGTGATCCAGATTCCTGCCTTCAACAGCAAACCAGTAAATGATGGAGCTTCTCTTTCAACTTTGAAGTAATTGCTGGGCCATCCTCTCCACATGCAGCAGCATGTTAACATGTCTTTTCTTATCTTCTCAGGACCAAAACATCCGACAAGTGCTAATGGCAACAATTTCAACATCGATTTGAATGGGACAGTGAAGGCAGCTTCTGGTGCAGGCTTCATATACTTGGGTACGAAATAGATAAGAGGTATGCCATGCATGCTGCTACGTAGAAAGCCATGCATGCTACTTAGATTCTAGTATAATAGGAATCCTAATTCTATTACTTCTTCAAAATAGAGCCTCAGACACCTAATACTAAGATTTTTTTTAGTTCAGCATCGCAGAATAAATTTAGATAAATATTAGAGCCTTGGAAACCTACTAATGTTCCACTTGCTGGCTTTATATACACCATTCATATCACTGCAGATTTCGCATGGCCTTAATAATGCGGTCTCAACAACTCATAACTGGATACGGATTGCTCTCTAGATCTATATATGTTGAGAGTTATCTGAGAGCATATATGTTGAGAGTTATCTGAGAGCAGATTGGTGAGGATCATTAAAAACGAAAGGTGGTGAAAGGCTCATGTTGAAGTGGATAGGTATGGAGTCACGGATTTGCATGTTGCTATGGTCCATGAGAAGGCAAATGGCGGTGGCCTGGACCTGCAACTGGAGAACATGACACTGGGTGAGGAACGTGAGGCACGTAGAGAGAGAGAGAGAGAGAGAGAGAGAGAGAGAGAGAGAGAGCGAGAGAGAGATATATGAATGGTCCCAAATATTAGTTTGTTTGGGAAAATTGGGTGGACAAGTGAACAACTGCTAAATACCTGTCTCTCCGTATAGAAATATATATATATATATATATATATATATATATATATATATATATTGCATCCGATACATTCATATCCATGATCATCTTCTGTCCTTGAGTAAACTTTAATTTATGTTAATACCCTTTAAAAGGTGCTGAGTGAACCTATAGTTGATTGTAATAAAATAATGAGGATAATAGATATATTTTTATTATGTTTAGAAATTCAAATTGCATATATGATTAACTTGAGATTTTAAGATGAATGTTGATGAGAATATATATAAATATATATATATGACATTAATATTTATAAAATATATTATTTGTAGAACTTGTGTGTATCTCTGAAGAACAATAGAAGTCAAAGCAATAACTTATTGAAGGAGGGAAAAATACTAGAGCTATATATGGGCAGAAGTCACTAATATGATTTACGTGCTGAGGTTGCGACTTTTAAGTTCATTAAAGCCTCAAAAGTTGGGAAAAACATTAATTTTTGATCTGATGGGAAGTCTAGTCTTACTAATTAATAATATTTGTTAGTGACTTTTGCCCATATCTTTGATATTTTCCCAACACTAAATGGTGACAAAAATTATATAAAAAGAAAAGAAAGAAAATTCTGTGTCGTTAGGTCAGATAAGCTATTCTTAATTTGGAATCACCAGTCTCATAATACTTTTAGGCTCAATCAAATTTTAAGTAAATTAAACCTAAAAAATAAACATATCTGATTAATCATAATTGTTTAAAAACTGTGTATATATATAAATATATTAATAGTATAAAAACCCACATACCTCTATTTCAAGAAAACAAAATTGTGTTTATTGTAATTAAGGATTTATATGCATTTACTGACCCCTATTTTTCTTATTGTTGAAGCTCTTGATTATTTTTTTCTGTGTTTCCGTAAGTTTCTATTTTTTTATGATATTTACATGATGACATTATATGTGTTAGCAATCTTTTGATTTCTTTTAACTGAACAACAGGTATAATAAGACTCAGCTCGGCACTTCATCCGAGGAAACTTCCCTACAGCTCTCTCTGAATCCATCATAGATGATGCACTGGCCACACACTAGTCCTCACAAAGAAAACTTCTCTCTTTCAAACGGCAGCAATAATTGTTTCAGGGATTAAAGGGAGGATATCATAGAAAATGACAATAAATTCAAAGATGCAGTCGGCATTCCACTGGGCTTGAGCAAGCTTTTCTGCCATTAAACCTTGCCTCGTGGAAGTTGGTGGGGGGCTTGATTTAGGTTATGGAAAGGAGAGGGGGAGGGTTGGTGGCTGACCTACTCAAACCACACCTTCTTCAGCAAAAGCTTCGGTCCAATATGGCTTCTCTTTAGACAGATGTCTCACAGCTGCATGATTCCAATGGCTGAGATTGCGTCCCATGGAACCTCCTCCTTTTTCATCATCCACCCCACACCAGACCACCCCACACCTCACCTTCCCTGGAAGCAATTCCCTCCCACCTTCCCTTTCTCCTCTTCAAAAGTGCATGCATGCATTACCTGCACTCTGCACTGGGAGAGGAAGTCCATAACCCCAAACAGATTTCTAAATCTGCTGCCTAATTAATAGCGTCTGCAATAAATCGAAATACAACTGTGCAAAACATATCTCGATTACACACGAAGAGAAACTAATCGACAAAATCCCTGCATGTGTTGAAAGAAGTATCGGTGGGCCCAGGCTGATCGCCAATCACGACGAAGGTAAGAACGAGGCGTGGGGGTTAAGGAAAGTATTCGTCCTCCGACGCGCGTAAATGATGACGTCGTTAGTCAGGAAAGAAAGGCGAGGAACGCGTTAATATTGGAAAGAGATGATGGGTAGCAGAGACACCGTGGCGCCATCACGGCCGTCCGTGGATACGGTGATTGGACTCCTTCCTCCCCTGGATAAGATCTATCTCGCCCACCCTTATCTGCGACACCCACCAATGTACCGCGATGTTCTCGCGAGACGACCGCCCCAGCGTGGTTGTAGAGTCGCAGGGCCCCACGCGACGCCACGCGGCAACTCGACGCGGATAGGCGCGGATCCGAGCGCCCCGATAAAAAACGATATATTGTCCCGATAGATCGATGATTATATCGTTGGATATTCTTCCTTTTCGTCACCGTTTTTTTGGGCCAGAAATAAAAGGGAAGCACAACATATCGGTATATGCCTCCTCCTATATAAACACCCCCGTCCTCGCCTCCAACTCTCGCCCGGTTCCCGTCCCTCTTACTCTTATTTATAACTCTGCCCCGTTAGGCTTCTCGTTAGGGTTCCGTCACCCTCCGCCGTCTCCTTCTATTGCTCCGCCTCCCTCGGTCCATTCATCTAAGGTTGTGGCTGGGCCGGCGGTAGTTGGTTTCGCGGATACCCGGCGAGCTCTGCCGCTTGTTATGCGCGTGGGCGTTTGATTGATTTCTTCGTTTCCCCCGTGTTCTGACGGACCGGCGTGGGGATTCCGTGGTCGTCTGAGGTCGCGCTAGGGTTCTTCTTCTTTATAACAGACCCTTCCTGCTTCGTTTGGGGGGGTGGCCGGGGCTCCGGCCTCGGCGGCTTGCAAAGCCCCCATCTTGACATCGAGATCTGAAGGAGTAGCGTTTTTTTTATCTTTGGTTGCGGCTGCGAACGGGAAGAGATGCCGGCCCTCGCGTGCGTAGATGCTGCAGTGCCGCCTCCTGGCTACGGCTTCGCGTGGGGCAGCGCTCTTCCCGCGCCGGGGGCATTCCCCGGCGGCGCTCCGACGACGGCGGGCGGTGCCACCTCCGACTGGACCTCCCCGTGGTCCACCGACCACTCTGCGGCGCTCTACCGGATCAACGGGTGGGGTGCTCCCTACTTCTGCGTCAACGCCGCCGGCGACATCGCCGTCCGGCCACACGGCGCCGCCACACTCCCCCACCAGGAGATCGACCTCATGAAGGTGGTGAAGAAGGCCTCCGACCCCAAGTCCGCTGGCGGGCTCGGTCTTCGCCTACCGCTCCTCGTGCGCCTCCCTGACGTCCTCAAGCATCGGCTTGAGTCCCTTCACGCCGCCTTCGACTTCGCCATCCGATCCAACGGCTACGGCTCCCGCTACCAGGGTGTCTACCCGGTGAAGTGCAACCAGGATCGGTACATAGTGGAGGACATCGTCGAGTTCGGGTCGCCGTTCGGGTTCGGCCTCGAGGCCGGATCGAAGGCGGAGCTCCTCCTCGCCATGAACTCCCTCACGAGGGCGAGCCTGGAGGCGTTCCTCATCTGCAACGGTTACAAGGACGAGGAGTATATCGCCCTCGCCCTCGTCGCCCGTAGCATGGATCTCAACACGGTCATCGTTCTGGAGCAGGAAGAGGAGCTCGACACGGTGGTGGAGACCAGCCATAGGCTCGGCATTCGGCCGGTGATTGGCCTCCGGGCCAAGCTACGCACCAAGCATTCTGGTCATTTCGGATCCACCTCCGGAGAGAAGGGCAAGTTTGGGCTAACCACCACGCAGATCCTCTCCGTAGCCCAAAAGCTCCAGCGTCTCGAGATGCTCGATTGTCTCCAGCTCCTGCATTTCCACATCGGCTCGCAGATTCCGTCCACGACTCTCCTAGCCGATGGCGTCGGCGAGGCAGCCCAAATCTATTGCGAGCTCGCGAGGCTCGGGGCGGCGATGCGCGTGATCGACATTGGGGGTGGCCTCGGCATCGACTATGATGGCTCTCACTCTAGTGGTTCCGACATGTCAGTGGGTTACGGCCTCGAGGAATACGCCGGCGCTGTAGTCCGGGCGGTGATGTCCGCCTGCGACCGGAAGCATGTGCGCCACCCCATAATCTGCAGCGAGAGTGGCCGGGCTCTAGTGTCCCACCACTCGGTGCTCATATTTGAAGCGGTCTCATCCAGCACCACGAAAGCTGAGCCATTGCCGTCCATTGGTTCCAACCTCGCCTACTTCCTGGATGAGCTTGCGGATGATGCTCGTTCTGATTACCACAATTTAATGGCCGCTGCCTTGGACGGCGAGTACGAGACCTGCGCTCTGTACGCCGATCAGCTGAAACGGAGGTGCATCGACCACTTCAAAGACGGTGTTCTCGGCCTCGAGCACCTGGCGGCCGTTGACGGTCTCTGCGACCTTGTGTCGAAGGAGTTGGGGGTGGCTGATCCGGTGAAAACTTACCATGTTAATCTGTCGCTTTTCACCTCGATGCCTGATTTCTGGGCGATCGGGCAGCTCTTCCCCATCGTTCCAATTCATCGTCACGACCAGCGGCCGGCGGTCAAGGGGATTCTATCCGACCTGACATGCGACAGCGATGGCAAGGTCGACCGGTTCATCGGCGGACAGTCGAGCCTGCCGCTTCACGAGCTCGGGGGAGGAGATGGCTTGGGAGGCGGATACTACCTGGGGATGTTTCTTGGAGGAGCTTACCAGGAGGCGCTCGGAGGGCTGCACAACCTGTTCGGGGGGCCGAGCGTTGTGCGGGTGTCGCAGGCCGACGGGTCGCACTGTTTTGCGGTGACGCTGGCAGTGCCCGGCCCGTCGTGCGCGGACGTCCTGCGAGCGATGCAGCATGAGCCCGAGGTGATGTTCGAGGCGCTCAAGCACCGGGCGGCGGAGTGCGCGGCCGGGGATGCCGTGCCCCGCGCCCTTGCTCTCGCCTTCCACTCCATGCCGTACCTTGTCTGTGCTGCCACCGCCGCCGGCGTCTCCGCCAGCGACGGGGAGGGCACGGACGGGATGAGCAGCGACTCGGACGGTTGCGTCGGGTGCGGCGAGGAGGAGGACGAGGAGTGGGAGTTCATGCGCTGCTTGCACGTGTGAATGGGCGGTCCGCCTCCGCAGCTGCTGCTCCATTCAAACATGTCAATGCAAGTCGTGGTGGTGGTGGTCGTCGGAGTGTTTCGCGTTTTGGTGCTGTCAGCTTTTTCTTCTCTTTCGTCGTAGTCGCTGTGTTAGATTCCAAATCTACTTTGATTTTGGTGATGGTGATGCTCTCCGACCTCCTCTTGAGAAAGGGGGGGCGGTACGTGTCCTGCTTTGCTTTCTATTCAAAGTTGCTTTGCTTGTGTTGTGCTTTCATTGTATGTGAATATACCAGCGGAGGAATAAGAGGCATCTCTCTCGCATTTGGGAATCTGTCAGGGACCCACCAGCGGACCGGCGAATCATGTGGGAGGAGACTGTGGGGACGGTGATTGTATGCCAGGCTCCAACCCAAATGAATACCGTGTCACAGCTTTCTCTGGTTGACCAACAGAACCAACGAGAATTCGAAACGTGGATGATTGAACGTGTGAAGCTGTTGAAAGTGCGATCGGATCGTGCAGCATGCTATCACCAAAATCAAAACGATAGAACGGCCGAATGATCAGTTCCAGACATTCGGATTTTCTCGGACCGGATGAAATTTCCTTTCGATCCTTTGCCGACTTCCTTGATCGATTCTACTATCTCGTCTGGTAAAAAAGATAAATTGAACTTTGCTTTCTACCTGGATGATAATAAATCATCTCACAAATCAACTTTCCATCATGTAGAACGTCCTGGAATTCAAGTACTGGATGATAATAAATAACTATTCGTTCCGTCAACCGGAGTGGCCGGATTGAAACAACAGGCATCTAATCCTTTTATCAAATTGGTTCACTAATTAAATTGTTTCGGTATTTAAATTGTATATCATAATAATATAAGAAAAAAAAATTCTATAATGTTTGTCAATCTTTCATCCCTTCAATATATTCCATTTATGCTATTTTTTTCTACTCAATACAAAAAAAATTAATGTAATTTGGATGAAACTTCAAAAAAGAATTACCTTTATGAGTTTTCCTCGGAAAGTATCCTAAATTTTTAAAATTTCTTCACAACTTTTTTGTTTTACCTAATATCTGGAATACCCTTAGACATATAATTTTCCCTTCTTTTCCCTCTGTTTTTTTCTTTAGATTGATCTATAGAGTGAATTGATACGATTACAGTATCATTCCATTGTGTTATAATGTTTTTAGTAATAACCATAGAAATAAAGTGTTCTCAATTATGTCAAGTGTATTTCAAATTTTAGGAAAAGAAAGAATGTTATTAAGAAATTTCCAGGGACGAAGGTTATTTCCTGGAAAAGAAGCCTAAAATGAGAATTTCTTTAAGAATTTACTTATAATATTTAATATTTTTATTTAATAACGAATTGAGTTCACCCTCTATGTATAGTATTTCTTTTCATTATTATCATTGTTTGGTTACTTGTTTATTGTTGTTTTGTTTGCTTGTCCGAACTCAACTTGTCTGTTCAACTAAAATAAGACTAGAAAAAAAAAATATGAGGAATTACCCTAAGTAGTAATAGAGTGGAGTTCTTGTGTTGTCTATAAGAGAAGATAAATTTAATAATTACTTAAGACTTACATGAATGTCGATATATGTTTTTTTAATAAAGAATAAAAAGGTAAAAACAGGATTCAAACAAAATATCTTTTTATAATATATTAACATCTTTGCTAACGAAGTTAGTTAACACATATTCAATATTCATATATGTTGTGGATGCAAAGGTTTAGTTGCCGACGGTCGTGAATCATTTACGCGGCCGCAGCTCAATGGTCCCAAGGTAGAAGATGACAGGAATATGTTGCTGAGACCGGACAATTTGTATACGTGGAGCAACTCCGTTGGTCCCAAGCTAGAAGTTGATTTCCGGGAAAGCCTCAACGAGTGTTGCTTCGGCGAAAAAGGTTCCATAGTTGTCGATGGCCAATAGCATTTGATGGAATCCTTTTCAAAGTTTGTCAACTAATGTGATAACGATTTATGTGGTCAGGAATTAATATCATTGACGGTCAAAACAGACAATCGATCAATCTGAATCTCTTGTGTCTAGTCAACTATTCATATTTGTTTCTAGTCGAAAGAGTTACGCAATCAAACTATTCACATTAAATACTTGAATTCTCGTGCACTGGACTTGGAACGTTGGAGATATCACGTTAACCATGGTATCATCGTATTTCGTAACTTATAAGCTATTCATCTTATATTGGCAAATCGGAGTATATTATACTACGATTATATCAAACTCGATCAGATTTAACCTAAATTGGATTGGAATCGAATTGGATTTTGGGTCAACCACGTGACGAAGGAATCGTCGTCAGAGTGGGATTGAGATTTCCCAACCCCCACTCATCCCAACCAAGATCGCTATATTTTGGACCGTTCGATCTATCCAAATACGACAACTCATCGATCCCGGTCTCTAGCACGAAACCCAATCACACCGAATCACGCGGATCCTGTGTTTCCTGTAACCCCATCACTGGCCGTCGGATCCCCATCCGCCTGGCGGAAAGACAAAGCGTAGGGATCTTTTCTCTCCATAAATATACATCCTAATCCTATTAGTGTCCTACTCGACATATTATTCTTCTTGATTTGTGGTTTGGGATCGTCAAACCCTAGGTCTCGTCTTCTCCTCCGTTCCGGCGCTCGATGGCTCGTACGAAACAGACCGCTCGTAAGTCCACCGGTGGCAAGGCTCCCCGGAAGCAGCTCGCGACCAAGGTACGCATCCTCATATCACGGATCCATCCACCCACCGCTCGATTTATTTTATCTTGAAGGCGTCTTTCGTTTACTCGCGTTTCTTGGGCGAAGGCTGCGAGGAAGTCAGCGCCGACGACGGGCGGCGTGAAGAAGCCCCACAGGTATCGGCCCGGGACGGTGGCGCTGCGTGAGATTAGGAAGTACCAGAAGAGCACGGAGCTGCTGATCAGGAAGCTGCCGTTCCAGCGGTTGGTGAGGGAGATCGCGCAGGACTTCAAGACGGACCTGCGGTTCCAGAGCCACGCGGTTCTGGCGCTGCAGGAGGCGGCGGAGGCTTACCTGGTGGGGCTCTTCGAGGACACCAACCTCTGCGCCATCCACGCTAAGCGGGTGACCATCATGCCCAAGGACATCCAGCTCGCCCGACGCATCCGTGGCGAACGCGCCTGAGTCCGCCGCCATGGATTCTCGCTTTGTTAATCTTAGCATCATTGTTCAAGAGATTTGACCTGTTAAACTAGAGGAGATCATATAGGGACTGCCGATTGAATGATATATGTTTCCATGTTTATTTTATTGTTATCTCTTTTAATTGAATTGTGCTTCTGTAGATGGTTCTTGACTCAAGGATTAGGGTTTTCCGATCGACTCTACATCATGCCCGGTCACTCGTTTAGAAATAAACACCTTATTGGATTATTTAGATAAGGGAGCATGCAGATATGACACCCGAGTTATCCTGGAAGTAATCACGAGGTGGTGGGTGTCATACTACAGTGATGCAATTCCCAAACAGTTGTGCAAAATGGCATTAGAACCATGTGAAACAAATCAAGAACGATATGGGGTGAAGAGTCGTGGTTATTTCTGGTGTAGATCGCCTTCATTCCAATGCCCTCCAGGTGCTCGATGAAACGACGCCTGCAACCCTTTGCGCATGCCTAACGTCTACGGCATGGGTTTCCGCGTCCCGTATTGCTATTGGCACCCCCCGGAAACTTCAAATTGTTTGAGCTCGGACGAGAGCAAAGGTTTTCCACCTATGTGTACACCCACATAGTCAAAGTTAAAGCGTTTGGTTACCCTCCCTTCTTTCCACCGCATAAATTATTTTTATTAATATTTTGATGTTGCATTGCCGCTTTTCATCTTCACCACTGGTTTAAAATCTTAATCTTTGTAACCATTCAATTTCCATGGATATCAACAACCTATTGACGAGGAATACATGCGGCTACCAACACTACAGAATGGATCAATGTGTGTCATCATACTTTTATCAATATAAATATTACTTTCATGGTTAAATTCCCATATATATATATATATATATATATATATATATATATATATATATATATATATATATATATAACACCTTGTTTAAAAAAAAAAATGAAAACTAAACTTCGATCCTTAGCTTGAATCCTCCTGCTGCTTATCGGCATTCCAATTCTTAATTTTCATGGTTATTGGATGGATTCATACTTTAATCTGTGTACTCTACTTTTTGGTCCAAAGCCTCCTGGCATTGATGCAAAGTCAATGGTGTTTATAAATGCCAATTCTAGGAGGGTTCGAACCAAAAGATTGAAATATATTAATTTTATAAACCCTAATCGCTGGCATAAAAACTTCATCCAACATTTCAAGCTCAACTCTTATCACTCTCAAGTTTCAATTGCTTGCATACATTGAGAGAGAGAGAGAGAGAGAGAGAGAGAGAGAGAGAGCGATGCAAAAGTGCAGCTCAAAATTTTGATTAATATCACAATGATTTTGAACTCACAAGCAATTATACACATTATTAACTTGTCAATGCAAAGAAGAGTTCCTATCATTGAATTGTATCATATCTAACATGGGACTGAAAAAAAAAAGAAACTTAAGAAGAAGAGTGATATAAGGAACACATGATCTAACACTCATGGTGCAAATTATTTCCTCTGTTAGCATAGCTCAAACGTCATCTCCGCAAGATATTGCTGTCAGTCTGTCCATCAGCTAAGCAGACAGACCTTACAGCATCCATGAGAGGAGAGAGCTGAAGCTTCCATGTGACGTTGAGCCAAGCGTACCATTGTAAAGGGAACACGTACTCCACCATACTAAGTGATCTTCCAAAGAACAAGCTGCAGAAGCAAATAGATTCTTCCATCGGCTTCGTCGTCTCCCGCCGCTGTTGCTGTCGTTCCTGGTGGTCTTTGTACTCCAGAAGCAGCTTCAAAATGATTCCCATGGCGATCGACAGAAGCCCGGTGCCTCGCTGCTCCGTCAAAGGCTTTACGGATACCAAATATGACGGTAACAATCTCAAATCGACTTCCAATGGCGGCAATCTCACCACCAGTGGCACTAATGTTGACTCAAAATTCGACTGGCCCGAGAATGGTGATATCACATTGCTCAAGAACTTGTAGTAAATGGATGTTCGATGGGGAGCCTTGGCTATGGTGGATATTGTTGGGTAGTATTTCTTAACCTGTTTGGTCTCTACTGCTTCAACTTCTCAATGTGTAAAATCCCAAACAGGATTTCACCATAAAGCAATCTGGAAGTGCTTGTCACTAAATAGGCTGCAAAGCCAAATGGCTTGTGTTTGCCCATCTGTCAAGTACTTGTCATGAGAGCTGTGTAGTTTAGCTTGTCAACATCTCTCACATGTATACATCAAAAGTTATGGCTGTGCAACAGCTAGATTCATGTGATTGTAATTTATAGATGTAAATAGTACATACCCTTTGTCATAAATTTTAATAGGCTCATTGTGAAAATATCATCTTATATTATATATCCTTACATCATAGTCGAGTCGTCAACCCGGCTTAGTCCGAAGTCGAATACATGAGGTCACCCACGTAGTCTTTTCATCGTCGACATCGAAGGTGGATCGGGAGTGGCCAACAATGCGTGGAGGTGGTCGGTGATGGAGGATGATGATGATGCGCCTGCTCATCCTACACCAGATCGGAGTCGGGAATTCTTGACCTAACTGCTTCGAAGATTAAGTTAGACGACAATATTGAGCTCCGATGCTAGTGAGAGAGAGAGAGAGCGTCACCTTTTTCGTTGGTCCAAGATTCATTTTATACTTATGATCGAAAATCGATCGTACTTGACCTGTTTACATCTTTTGTCGCTTTGGGCAGCTTATCCGTACGTATCATACAGTGCTGATCGAACTGTATGGGTCGATGTTAAGCAGTGCCACTTCGAGTTTCCTAGTGCGAGACGGTTTGCACACCCCGTACGGGGTGTCGATCGATCCACGTGAGGTAGGTTGTGTTAGGATCAATTGGCACTGAGAGGGGGAGGGGTGAATTAGTGCAAGTGTAACAGTGCTCGTTTAAAAACATTCTTTCGTAAAGTAAAGAGTTAACAACAAAAGCTTCTTTTGATGTTTCGATAAAACTGATTTGAGAGAAATCGTGAGAATGATACTTGTAACTTTTTTGAACTAATTAAGAGAATAGAAAGAAGTAAACAATACAAAAAAACAGCACTCACAATTTATAATGGTTCGGCCTCAACCGGCCTACATCCACTCCCGAGTTCTCCTTCTTGAGGCACACCGGCGTCCACTACCGATCTTCTTTGGGTGAAGACCAAACCTTTATACTTAGCTTATAAGGGAGAGAAGATTTACAACTCTTTGATCACTCCCTTACCCTTTCCTTTTTATTACAATCTACACAAGTTTTTCGTAGACCCCAAGTGGCTTCATATTTTTGGAGCCAAAAATTAAACTCACCTGGAAAATCCGAGTACGAGCGGTTTACCCGCTGACCTAGGCGGCTCAGTCGCTCGAATACCAAGGTACGGGGGTTTACCCGTTGGCCCTGGGCGGTTTACCCGTGTTAGCCACCCGAAAACCTGGGCGGTAGTGGTTTACTTGCCAGAAACTTTACAAAAGTGGTTCCCTCCACTTTTTGAATTTCAGCTTGAACCTGATGTTGACCAACTCTTTGGCCAACCAATTGAGCTCAACCTGAGGTCAATCAAACCCCATAGCAGACCCGTTTATATCTCTGAGTTGATTTGGATTCCATCCAAATCATACTCATTTAAGACTCAATCTTAAACTATGGCTTAAAATTATAATTAAAACATGGCCACCAAGCTTAATGACCTTACTCCCACAAATCGGTAACCTCCGGCTTCTCCAGCGGTGAGTCTCACGGTCTTCCTCCAACGATCTCCCGGCATGTTCCTAGCGATCTTCCTGATACCTTCGGCAAAGTCCTAGCGAACGCTCGACGAGCTCCCACTGCATCGTCCAATCCTTGGCCTGATGCCTAAGCTTGATCCTGGATTCATGTATGATCTGTAACTTATTCCGTCATGGTTAAACCTGCACGATGCTAAATATGACTTAATTAAATATAATCATAATGACCAATACATCCATTACAAGACCATCCTAACTCCCGATAAGCTTTTTGGCTGCCCCCAACAATCTTCCGACGAGTCTCGATCTTCTTCCAGCGAACTCCCATGTGTCATCCTGGCAAGCTCCCGATACCTTCGGCGAGGTCCCGACGCACTCCTGACGAGTTTCTAACCGCATCGTCCAACCCTCGGCCTGATGCATGGACTTAACATTGGCTAATCCTGATTGTAATAGTTTTTCTATCGTAATTAATCCTGCACCAATCAACTCTAGCAACATATGTTAGTGTTGGGAAACCTCAGCAGGTGCAACACATGCGCAGTGAAAATCAAAACAAAAATTAGTTTCCCACGTAGATCAAATCATCGTGCAAAAGATTGGGGTCGCGAGAAAAACCGTAAAAACCAAATAAACCGCGATGTGTGAGATATTGATTTTACCTAGGGAGATCGTATATCCCTGTATTCCAGATTCAGATAGAGAAGATGAAGGAGGTCAAGCGTCCTCCTCTCTTGCGGTATCCACACGATGGATCTCTATAGTGGAACTCTTTCAATCTGATCTTGCAACTCTTGCTTAGAGGGAGGGAGGATAATAAGAGGTGGTGGCTAAAGTTGCAGCCTATCAACAATGAGTCTCCCCTTCTATTTATATAGAGCCACCAAAAACCCTAGGGCTCTTACCTTAGTGGGTGTTGGATCTCCATCCAATAACCCACTAACCTTGCATTATTGGATCTCTATCCAATAATCTCCTTGGGACTCTAATTAGGCCTTAAGCAAGGAGCCTATCAGCATAGGGTATCATCAAATGAGAATTAGGGCTAATTGGATCTTCATCCAATCATCTATTCGCTGAAGCATCCACCATATGTGTGTGACTCTCTAGGCCCGATACCGAGCTGGTCGTGAGTCACTCCCATCAGAACTCCTGATATAGTAAATTATTATCCTCATAATAATTCACTCGACTCATCGATTATGGATGTACTAGGCCACTATGCCATAGTCCCCCAAACGGTACAAGGGGATCGAATCCGTTAGACCTGTCTGTCTACAGTTACCATGTATCTATAATCCCTCATCCAAATAATATCCTAGAGATCGTATATTGGACATGGTACTGTCGGGTCACATACTGAATCAGTTTGTCTTGTTCTATTCGGATTCTATCGGAGAACTCCTTCTCTCTCAATCCGAATGACCCTGGCCAGGGATTTGTTTGAGCAAGCACATATGGGATATTCCTCTCGTGATACCGAGAGTGGATGATCATCTATTGACACTCAATTGCCTTCATAAGGTTGGCTACCAATCTCGATAACCAACTGTACCAGATCTAAAACTTTCCAACCCTGTAAGTCTGGCATCAAAGAAAGGAGTACTCATACAAGGCATCCTTGGTGTTTCTAGTCTAAGGAGCAGATACACAACTGAGACTATGAAATTACTGTCTAACATTAATGATCATTAATCATACAACATTCCATAAGCGGATCAATCAGTGAACTCATTCTCTAATGAGCACCTGTACTATATCCTTAGTGTCTCCATACAAGTGGCTATGAGACCAGCCGCCTCCATCATATGGACGGGTATATAGTACACCAATCTATCCGGTTATCTCAATATCTCTCTTAAGTAACATATGACTGAGATTATTTAGGATCTGTGTTTAAAGGCAAATCAATCTCATTATCGTGATCTTATCACGATCCGATTCCCATTGCACAAAACCAAGGATATCACAATATATATGTAACAAATAATATAATGGAGAATATGCTAATATTAATTATAAGCAAAAAGATCACACAGCGTGTCACACGTGCCATCACTCATGTGATTGGCTTGCAGGGCACCTGTAACCAGCAATCTCCCACTTGACCAAAAGCCAATCACCTATGTGTTTGATCCCCATCAGACCCTTGTGATGCTCAAATTTAATCTGAGCTAGTGACTTCGTCAGTGGATCTACAATGTTATCTTCGGATGAAACTATTTCCATTGCTATATCTTTTTGGGTCATTATCGCTCTAATCAGATGGAACTTCCTTAGAAAAATTCTATTGAGACCTGAGTTCCTTTGTTAGAGTTATCGCCCTGTCGTTGTCACAATATATGGGAGTCAGCTCCACGCTGTTTGGTATGACTACCAAATCCTTGATAAACTTCTTCATCAACACCCCTTCCTCTTGCTGCTTCTATTATAGTAATGTATTCCGCCTCTGTGGTCGAGTCAATAATAGTATCTTACTTAGAACTCTTCCAGCTTACTACTCCATTCAGGGTGAAAACATACCCTGAATTTGACTTACTATAATCAATGTTGGACTGAAAACTCGAGTCTATGTAGCCCTTAACCTGGAGGCTACCTCCTTCATATACCAGTAAAAGATCCTTAGTCATTCTCAAGTACTTAAGGATATACTTTACTGTCTTCCAGTGTTTAAACCTAGATATGCCTGATACCTACTCATGACACTCAGAACATGTGCTATATCAGGCCTAGTACATAGCATCGCATAAATGATAGACCCTATCGCTGAGGCATAAAGTATCTTATTCATGTATGCCCTTTCTTTAGGAGTCTTTGGGGACATACTCCTAGAAAGTGATATTCCATGTCTCATCGGTATGAGACATCTGTTGGAATTTTTCATGCCAAACTTTTTGATAATGGAGTCTATGTACCTAGACTGGGACAAGTCAATCATCTTTTTGGATCTATCTTTATAGATTCGGATCGCCAAAATATATGATGCTTCCCTTAAGTCTTTCATGGAGAAGTTTCTAGATAGCCAAACCTTTATTGTGGAGAGTATTCCTACATCATTCTCAATGATTAGAATGTCATCCACATATAGCACCAAGAAGGTGATAGCGCTTCCACTTACCTTCCTGTACACATAAGGCTTATCTTCGTTCTTAACGAAGTCATAAGATTTGCTCACCTCATCAAATCTTATGTTTCAACTTCGGGAAGCTTGCTTCAATCCATAAATGGATCTAAGCAACCTGCATATTTTATCTGAACTCTCTTTGGGTACGAATCCCTCTGGTTGTATTATATACACCTCTTCCTCGAGGTTACCATTGAGGAATGCCATTTTGACATCCATCTGCTAGATCTCATAGTCATAGTGTGCTGCAATGACCAAAATAATTCTAATGGACTTCAGCATGGCTATAGGTGAAAAAGTTTCGTTATAGTCAACTCCTTATCTTTGATGATATCCTTTAGCTACCAGCCTTGCTTTATAGGTCTCTACCTTTTCATCCACTCCGATCTTCTTCTTGAAGATCCATTTGCAGCCGATGGGTACAATACCTTCAGGTACATCCACAAGGTTCCAAACCTTGTTAGAGTACATGGAATCCATCTCAGAATTTATGGTTTCTTGCCACTTCTCGGAGTCTATACTCAAAATAGCCTCCTCGTAGGTCTGAGAATCAATATCCTGAGAGTCATCTCCACTGATATGTCCCACATATCTTTCAGGAGGGTGAGATACTCTATTAGACCTATGTAAAGTTGGAACTTGTGTGTTAGGTACCTGAACAGACTCGGGCTCTGGAATGGTGCTTGAGCTAGGTTCTCCAACCTCGCTCAATTCTATCTCACTCCCATTGTTTCCACCAAGAATGTATTCATTCTTAAGGAACATAGCTCTCTTGGCAACAAAGACCTTTTGATCCTTGGGATGATAGAAATAATACCCACAAGTTTCCTTTGGGTATCCTATGAATGTGCACCATTCTGTCCTTGATTCCAACTTATCGGGGTTGTGTCTTCTAACATGGGCATGACAGCCCAAAATCTTAACAATCTTAAGATCAGGATTTTTTCCTTTCCATATCTCATATGGTGTAGACACTACCAACTTTGATGGAACTCTGTTCAGAAGGTAAGCTGCAGTGTCTAGGGCGTACCCCCAGAATAAAACAGGTAGGTCAGTAAAACTCATCATGGACTGCACCATGTCTAATAGCGTGCAATTCCTTCTTTCTGATACACCATTGAGCATATAAGGAGGTGTCCACTGGGATAAAATCCTATTGTCCTTGAGGAAATGGGTGAACTCCGTACTCAAGTACTCTCCTCCTCGATCTGATTGAAGAGTCTTAGTACTTACTCTGTCAAATTTGGTTCTCTACCTCATTCTTATATTCCCTGAATTTCTCAAAGGCCTCAGATTTGTACTTTATTATGTACACGTGTCCATACCTAGAGAAATTATCAGTGAATGTAATGAAGTATGAGTAACCACCTATACCTTGAGTCGACATGAGACCACATACATCATTATGTATGAGTTTTAATGACTTAGTGGCTCTCTCTCCAGTTCTACTAAAAGGAGAGTTGATCATTTTTCCACAAAGGCAAGGTTCACAAGTTGTATATGACTCATAGTTAAATGGATCTAAGTATCTATCTTTCAGCAACTTTTGAATTCTTCCCTCATGTATATGGCCTAGCCTATAACGCCATAGGTATGCATTATTCACCTCATCTCTTTTCCTCTTAGATATATTTATATTCATAATATGTGGAGAAGTGTCTAACACATATAAGCCATTTATAAGGGTCCCTCTAGTGATAATCTCATCATCGATAATTATTGAACAACTATTATTCTAAAAAACTAATTTATATCCACTAATTATTAAACAAGAGATAGAAATAATATTTTTGATAATAAAGGGAACAAAATAATATGTATCTAATACAATAATAGCTCCACCAAGCAGATGTAGGGTGACCTCTCTAACAGCAACTACAACAACTCTTGCTCTATTGCCCATCTTGAGGTCCATCTCGCCTCTAGCCAATCTCCTAGGTCTTGCTAGAACCTGCAAAGAATTATAGATATGATAAATACTCCCGGTATCCAATACCCATGTGTTATTATGAAAATCTGACAAGTGGAGACTGATTATGAATATACCCGAAGCTTCTCCAAACTTCTATCTCGCCTTCTCTGCAAGGTAGTCCTTGCAGTTCCTCTTCCAATGTCCGTCTTGGCCATAGTGGAAGCATTGCCCTTTGTCCTTTCCCGGGTATTTGGGCAACCTTTGCATTACCTGTTCTTTCTTTGCCCTTGCCCTTCTTAACGGTCTTGCTGGCCTTCCTTTTCTTTTTGGTCTCGCCAATATAGAGAACTGGTTTCTCCTTCTTGATGGCACTCTCAGCTTCCCTCAACATATTGAAGAGCTTAGGGAGAGTCACCTCAAACTTGCCCATGTTAAAATTCATGATGAAGTGAGAAAAGGAATCTGGTAGGGACTGAAGTATAAGATCAACGCACAGGTTATCCTCTAGGACTATTCCTAGACCTGTGAGTTTCTCGATCCACTCTATCATCTTTAGGACATGGTTCTCAACTGATGTCCCTTCTATCATCCTGGCTTGGAAGAGTTTCTTAGATATCTCATAACTTTGAGTTCTTCCCTGTTTCTTAAATAGCTGATGGAGATGAAGAAGGATAGAATCTGCATCCATGCTCTTATGTTGCCTTTGTAATTCACGAGTCATGGAGGCCAACATGTAACATTTTACCAACGTGGAATCATCTATATACTTCACATAGCGAGCGATCTCATCCTCGCTTGCCCCTTCTTTCGGCGTGGGCAGAATTGTATCAAGGAAATACGATTTTCTCTACCGTGAGAATAATTCTCAAATTGCGTAACCAATCTGTATAGTTTGGACCAGTGAGGTGGTTGGCATCAAGTATGCCACGTAGGGGGTTTGTGAGCGATATGTTTATGACAAAACAAGATATAACAAAAATAAATAACATGCAGATTTTACAAAAAATATTAATTAAGATATGAACTTCTATCTTAATATACTCTCACTATTTTCATAGTGAATCATGCGACACCCTCGACCCGTGAGATGGAAGTCTCCGGCAAACTTCTAGTGGGGATCAGGATCCAATTGGCATCTTAGTGCAACCTCGAGGGACTTGACCAATTACACTAAGCCCAAAAGGTAGGAAACTCTTGCTAATCATAACTCTTTGTGATTCCCGTCACATTCGGCCTCCGAATCATCATGGTTGAGGGACTCGACTAACCATGATATTCAGTTAAATCATCACCATCGTTACAAGATGAGTTTGATTTGATGATATGCCCTCGAGGGACTCGACTAAGCGTACCATGTCCTCAGGTCACCGATGACATCTCTATGTCATAGGCAAGAACTCGATCATGTAGATAGGTGAGTGATAGAACCCCAGAAGGAGCTCTATAGATTTTGATCCTTGATGGGGATCAATCCTTGGAACGCTGTAGGGGTTCCTCCCTCCTAGATTCGACACAAGGCTGAAATAAAATTGATAATTGCTTGATTCAAGAGAGGGGGCGGCTACATCATTATATAGGGATCAAAACCCTAGCCTAAGGGGGTGCTTGCCTAAGTAAATCCCTTTGCCCCTCTTATAGCCAATCTGCCTTAATAGGAATAGGGGGCAACTAGGTTGGCTCTATAGCCGACCTAAGAAGGGGGAAACTCTGGCCAACCAACCCAGTAAGGGGGCGATGACCACTAAGCCCTAAGGGCTAATCTAAACCCTAGCCATACTCCTTTATAAGACAGGAGTGGCTTTATTACAATCTAGCAGAGTTTTATTGACTACTTCTAGGGAGATTAGGACTCAACCCTACTGGAGTCCTATCAAACCCACCCTTTTAATATCAGCCTTGTCCTCAAGGCTAAAGTTCCATGAACTCAGGGAACCAGGTCTTCAGCTCTTCATCAGCTTGGGTGTCAGTTGGAAGAACTTGAGCTGAGTCGTCGTCTTTGAATTTTCATTTGAGGTGGGATACTTGGAGGATCAGCTATAATTTTGATCTGGTGCACGAATCTGATCTCCAGGTTGGGGCCCCAATATGATCCCAAATTTTGCAAGGCCCAAAGAAATAGGGAGGCCACTTTCTTGAGGCTTGAATTTCATGCTGGTGGAGCTTGAGATGAAGGGGGACTTGATCTTTCTCAGGAAACTTTCTTCTGTTCCAACATTTGTCAAGAGGAAGTTTCTTCCTTGCATGGGCTGCCACATGGTTAGTCTTTACTGATAGCTAATCTTTCTTCTAGACTGGTGACTGCCCTTTGGTATGGTTCAGGATGATGAGAGCCCACTATGGCGTGAGCATGAATTGCAATTCTTCTAGTTTAACTCCTCTTTCGTGCCATGGACCTGTATCCAACCATATTTTAAATTTGGTAGTAATTAGTATCTCTTGTAAAAATCTCGTATAAAGTGTGGGGGAAGCCTCAGTATAAATTAGTAGTCGACCATCTTGTATAAGAATAGCCCAAATTCCAACTCTTGACGCATCAGCCTCAATGACCAAAGTGCAGTCGAAATCGGGCTACGCTAGGACCGATGTCATCGTCATGGCTGCCTTGAGTCGTTCGAAGGCTGCTGAGGCTTTATCTGACCACAAGAAGGAGTCTTTCTTTAGTAAGGATGTGAGCAGAGCACTAATCTTGCCATAATCTTTCACAAAATTTTGGTAGTAGCCCGTGAGTCCAAGGAAACCGCGTAATGATTATACGTTTGTAGGTCTCAACCATACTTGCATTGCCTCGATCTTTGTCAGGTCTACCGCCACTCTATCTTCTAATATAATATGCCCAAGATACTCTAATTTATGCTGTAAGAAGTTACACTTTGACTATTTAACATAAGGAGTATTCTCTCGAAGAATCGTTAGAACAGTTCGTAAATACTGAAAATGTATATCAAGCGTAGGGCTATAAATAAGAATATCATCAAAGAATACCAATACGAACTTGCATAGCAAACTCCTAAAAATGTCATTCATCAGGCTTTGGAAATTAGAAGGAGCATTCGTAAGTCCGAAAGGCATTACCAAAAACTCGTAGTGGCCTGCGGAATTTAGTTTTCAGAATATCTTCAGTGTATACCCGAATCTGATGGTATTCGGATCGGAGATCCAATTTAGTGAGGACTCGGGCTCCTTTTAATTCATCCAAGAGTTCATCATCTTTCTTGTGCACTAGCAACACCGGTGAGGAGTAAGGGCTATAGCTCGGTCGAATCACCCCGGTGTCAAGCATCTCTTTAACAATGTTCTCGATCTCATCCTTCTGCAAGTGAAGATAGTGGTACAGTCATAAATTTGCTAGAGATTTACCTGGCAAAATAGGAATGCAGTGGTCATGCGGTCGGTTAGGGGGCAACCCGCGCGGCTCCAAGAAAACATCCGCGAATTCGTTTAGGTAAAGGGCAAGCTTAGAATCTGAGTTTTGTATGTTCTCCGCTATAGATGGCTACTGAATATGTATCAAGAATCCACCACGTCCTTTGTGCAATTATTCAATTGTTCTTCCTGGATACGCATGAAGAAAATCACCGCCATAAGATTATACGATTGTCGCGCCTTTACTTCTCCTCGGATCTCCAGCTTTAGGACCTCGATAAAAGTACCTAAAAATTATTTCTCAGATCAATTCTCAGTTTGGTTAGATAAACGCTCAAACCTTATTTGATATTCTTGTATTGTAGAGGTTTGACGAATCTTTGCCAATTGTCGGTCGATGTTATTGAAATCGGTTGCCCTCAAGCGGTTTAGTAATCCTTCCTTGAATCGTTGCTAAGAGAGTCCTCTATGGGTGTGTTTAAACTAATTAAACCACTGAATAGCATCTCCCTCAACGTGGATGACAGCAATCTCCACCCGTATGGCATCGGCGGTTCGGTAGAATCGAAAATAGTGCTCCGCGCGCAAGATCCTCCCGATCGGGTCTCCTTCTTTCCATCTAGGGAAGTCAACCTTCATGCATGGATTATTGAGATCAGAGGTGATGTGGCCATGTTCTATATGATCGTCTCACCGATCTAAAGTTTCTCCATGTTGTGATTTCCTCGGGCTCGATAGTCGGCCAATGCTGAATTCGACGAAAAGGATCACATCTTCTCTTCGATGCGGTTTCCAAAGGCTTCAAGCTTTGCATCGATAGCCTCCTCCGATGCCATAGTATACGCCTCTAGATCTGTAATATTGAGATCTTTTTTCTGTTGTCGGGTTAGTGGCATGGGAATTTTGGAGAAGGGGGTAGCCGGTTGGAAGGTGAATTGGTTTGGATAGGAATAGGCTGATTTGGGTGGCTGATTTGGGGCTACGGTTTTGTGGAGTTTAGGCTATGAATTGGTATGGTTTTAGGGCTGTGATAGTAGTAGATGAAGGTTAAGAAAATATATTTTAGATCTGGGATAGATGGCAGCAATGGTAGGTGTCTCGGTAAGGAACGTTAGCTCGAAAGGTAAGTGGATTGATAAGGAAGTAGGCTGATTTGGGGGGCTGTTTGATTTCGGTTTAGGATAGGGTTTTGAAGAGTTTTTGGTAAGGATGGTAGGGTTTGGTGATGAGGAAAAGAGAGTCTGAAATCCCACAAAAAATAGCACTCAAATCCAATAGAATTCGACGACAAAAAAGTGCGACGATGTGCAGTCCTGCCGAACAGATTTTACGTCAGAAAAATGATGACTTATCGACGTAATTTCCAGAGAAAAGTTTAAGGAAATTATGTAGAAACCCTTGATTTAGATGTTGGGAATACCAGATTTCCAGATCAAATACAGGGGCAGCGGTAGATTGATTTGATCTGCGGCTAGGGTGGAAGGTGGAGGCGCGTGTCGTAGTAATTGTGGGAATTGCTTGGGAAGGTGGAGGTGTGGATGACGGCCATAGGGGCAGCAAGATCGCTGCTCTGATACCAAATGATAGAACCCTAGAAGGAGCTCTATAGATTTTGATCCTTGACGGGGATCAACCCTTGGAACGCTGTAGGGGTTCCTCCCTTTTGGATTCAGCACAAGGCTGAAATAAAATTGATAATTGCTTGATTTAAGAGAGGGGGCGGCTACATCATTATATGGGGATCAAACCCCTAGCCTAAGGGGGTGCTTGCCTAAGTAAACCCCTTTGCCCCTCCTATAGCCAACCTGCCTTAATAGGAACAGAGGGGGACTAGGTTGGCTCTATAGCCAACCTAAGCAGGGGGAAACTCTGGCCAACCAACCTAGTAAGGGGGCGACGACCACTAAGTCCTAAGGGCTAATCTAAACCCTAGCCATACTCCTTTATAAGATAAGAGTGGGTTTATTACAATCTAATAGGGTTTTATTGACTACTTCTAGGGAGATTAGGTAAGATAGGAGTGAGTTTTATTGACAACTTAGCTTTCGTCTAAGATTAATCTCTGGAAAAAATTCCTTCTAGAACTAGTTTTATTGTGCCTTCTTTCATCATCATATAGTGTTGGAATTTTATGACGAAGGATCTACTTTCCATCTTTTTCCATATTTCCCAACTGTTACTTTGCTGCAATTTTGTCAATCTTTTTTCTGATATAAATCAGCAAAATTTGGGTCGGATAATGCTAGTCGAGTCCTAGTCATTTGGGTCGAGTCCTTAGATTGGGCCTTTTGGCCAACCTAGACCTGAAATTAGGTCAACTAGGAGGAGATTTGAGTCCTCTATAATAAATCAGTAAAAATCCTAGTAGGATTAGGATTCAACTGCACTAGAGTCAGAGTTTGATACAGTTAGAGTAAATTGAGTCATTAATGTAATAAACCTTAATCTAGCCACCACTTCTAGTAAAGAAGTGGTTGGCTAGGTTTAGGGAGGAGTCCTTATGGGATAAGAGTCTCATAGCCACCTCCTCCTTTTTAGAGAGGCCGACTAGGGCAAGAGGGGGAGAGTTCCACTTTGCTGATAGGACTCCTGTAGGGTTGAGTCCTAATCTCCCTAGAAGTAGTCAATAAAACCCTGCTAGATTGTAATAAAGTCACTCCTATCTTATAAAGGAGTATAGCTAGGGTTTAGATTAGCCCTTAGAGCTTAGAAGTCGCAGCCCCCCTTATCGGGCAAGTCGACCAGGGTTTCCCCCTGCTTAGGTCGGCTATAGAGCCAACCTAGCCGCTCCTTCTTCCTATTAAGGTAGGATGGCTATAGTAGGGGCAAAAGGGTAATTTAACCAAGATAAGTGCCCCCTTGGGCTAGGACTTTGATCCCTATTTAAGATGTAGTCGCCCCCCTCTTGGAAAGAAAGCAATTATCATCTTCAATTCAGCCTTTGTGCCGAGTCTAGGAGGGAGGAACCCCTATAGCGTTTCAAGGGTTGATCCCCCTCAAAGATCAAAATCTATAGGGCTCCTTCTGGGTCTTATCATCTGGTATCAGAGCCACATTCCTACTACCCTGTAGCCATCTCAGCCGCCTCCACCTTCCCAAGCAATTCCCACAATTGCTATGACACGCGCCTCTACCTTCTACGCCAGTAGCAGATCAAATCAATCTGTCGCTACCTCCTGCGTTTGATCTAAAAATCTGATATTTTTTTATCATCCATGCCTCTTCAAGACTGCAAGATTCCTTACTTTATACATTAAAGAGTTTTTCCAAATTTTATCCACTGCAAAATTCGTTCGTCGTAAACGTTATCATCATTGCAAAGACGAAACGCTGCAGAACTTTTTAGCCGATTGTTGCTTACTGAAACTAAACTTTTAGTCATCCTTTTTGGCTGAAACTTTTATATAATTTCGTAGATCGTCTTAGCTTTCATCTAAGACTGATCTTGGGAATAAACTCCTTCTGGATCTGGACTTATAGCACTGTGATTCTTTGTTACACAGTACTGAAATTTTACAATGCAGAATCTGCCTTCTGTTTATTGGCTTCTTGAAACCAAACTTTTATTCATCCTTTTTGGCCAAAATTTTTACACAATTCTCAAGATCAAGTTGACTTTCATCTGGATTTAATTTCAAGAAAAACTCCTTCTAGAACTGGTTTTCTTATGCAATCTTTGACTATCACATAGTTCTGAAATTTTACGATGAAGGAATCTGCCTTTCGTCTTTTGCCCTATTTCTCTACTATTATGCTGCCAAACCTTCGTCAAACTTTTTACTGGTATTAACAACATTGAACCAAGGGTTTCTGCATAATTTTCTTAAACTTTCCCCTGGAATTTACATTGAGAAATCAGCGTTTCTCCGACGCAAAAACCGGTTCTGCAGGACAGCACATCGCAGCATTTCTTTCCACCGAATTCTATCAGATTTAAGTGCTATTTTTTATGGGATTTTAGACTCTCCTTTCCTCATCACCAAACCCTACCATCCTTACCAAAAACCCTTCAAAACCCTACCTTAAACTGAATCCAAACAGCCCCCAAATCAGCCTACTTCCTTACCGATCCACTTACCTTTTTAGCCAACTTTCCTTACCGAGACACCTACCTTTGCTGCCATCTATCCCAGATCTAAAATTGATTTTCCTAACCTTCATCTACTGCTATCACAGCCCTAAAATCATACCAATTCACAGCCTAAACTCCATAAAGTCACACCCCCAAATCTGCCCTAAACCGTAGCCTACTTCCATCCAAACCGATTCACCTTCCAACCGGCCACCCCCTTCTCCAAAATTCCCATGCCACTAACTCAACAACAGAAAAAAGATCTCAATATTATAGATCTTGAGGTGTATACTGTGGCATCAGAGGAGGCTATCGATGTAAAGCTTGAAGCCTTTAGAAACCGCATGGAATAGAAGATGCGACCCCTTTTCGCCGAATTCAGCATTGGCCGATTGTCGAACCCGAGGAAATCACAACATGGAGAAACTTCAGATCGGCAAGATGATCCTCAAGAACATGGCCACATCACCTCTGATCTCAATAATCCACGCATGAAGGTTGACTTCCCTAGATGGGAAGAAGGAGACTTGATCAGGTGGATCTCGCGCGTGGAGCGCTATTTTCGGTTCTACCAAATTGTCGACGCCACACAGGTGGAGATTGCTGCCATCCACCTCGAGGGAGATGCTATTCAGTGGTTTACTTGGTTTAAGCACACCCATGAAGAACTCTCTTGGCAGCGATTTAAGGAAGGACTACTAGACCGCTTCGGACCAACCGATTTCAACAACATCGACGGACAATTGGCAAAGATTCGTCATACCTCTACAATACAAGAATACCAAATAAGGTTTGAGCGTTTATCTAACCAAACTGAAAATTGGTTTGAGAAATAACTTTTAGGTACTTTTATCGAGGGCATAAAGCCGGAGATCTAAGGAGAAGTAAAGACATGATAACCGTACACTCTTATGGCGGTGATTTCCTTTGCACGTATCCAGGAAGAACAATTGAACCACGTGGTACGAAGGACAAGGGTCACTCCTCAACCAGCCATGCTGAGGCCTACTGCCCCCTCTACTACCATTCAAGCTGCTGCACCAAAAAAGTTAACAAGAGATGAGCTTCACGAACGATTGGCCAAGGAGTTATGTTGGCATTGCGATGAACCGTGGAGCCACGAACATCACTGCAAAAAGGGCCGGCTCCTCATGATTGAACCAGCGGAGGATGAGGACAATGAAATATCTAAAGAAGCCCTTGAACCTAAAGAAGAAGCCATGGAGGAAGAGTCCCAACCAGCCAACTACGCAGTGCACGCATTGGCCGGCTATTCCAACCCCTAGATGATGAAAGTTGGAGGACTTCTAAAATAGCAACTCATCACAGTTCTCATCGACACGAGCAGCACCAATAACTTCCTCAATAGTAAGGTTGCTGCATGTTTGGCACTTCAAATCAAAGGTTGCAACAAGTTTGACGTAAAGGTCATCGATGGCCGAATCTTTAATTACGACCAATGGTGCCCGCGGGTGAAACTACTCCAAGACCAAGAAGTGGTAGCTGATTTCTTCCTTCTACCCATTGATGATTATGAAGCCATACTCAGGATTGAATGGCTCATAACACTAAGTGATATCTCTTGGAATTTTTCTAAATTAATCAAAAAATTTTATTATAAAGGGAGACAGGTCGTGTTACAAGGCAAGCGCGGGAGCCAAATTTCCACCGTTTCGTCGTAATAAATGGAGAAAGTTTTGCACAAAGCACATGGTGGATTCTTGATGCATATTTAGCAGCCATCTATGGGGGAGAACGTACAAAACTTAGATCCTTAGCTTGCCCTTTGCCTGAACGAATTCACGGATATTTTCTTGGAGCCGCGCGGGCTGCCCCCTAACCGGCCGCATGACCACTACATTCCTATTTTGCTAGGCAAACCTCTAGCAAATTTGTGACCGTACCACTATCCTCACTTGCAAAAGGATGAGATCGAGAACATTGTTAAAGAGATGCTTGACATCGGGGTGATTCGACCGAGCTGCAGCCCTTACTCCTCACCGGTGTTGCTAGTGTGCAAGAAAGATGATAAACTCTTGGACGAATTAAATGGAGCCCTGGTCCTTACTAAATTGGATCTCTGATCCGGATACCATTAGATTCGGGTATGCACTGAAAATATTCTGAAAACTATATTCCGCACGTATAACAGCCACTATGAGTTTCTGGTAATGCCTTTCGGACTTACGAATGCTCCTTCTAATTTCCAAAGCCTGATGAATGACATCTTCTGGAGTTTTCTACATAAGTTTGTATTTGTATTCTTTGATGATATTCTCATTTATAGCCCTACACTTAATATACATTTTCAGCACTTACGAACTATTCTAACGATTCGTCGGGAGAATACTCCTTATGTTAAATAGTCAAAGTGCAGCTTCTTACAGCGTAAATTGGAGTATCTTGGGCACATTATATTTGAGGATGGAGTGGCGGTGGACCCGACAAAGATCGAGGCAATGCAAGTATGGCCGTGACCTACAAACGAACAATCATTACGTGGTTTCCTTGGACTCACGGGCTACTACCAAAATTTTGTGAAAGATTATGGCAAGATCAGTGCCCCACTCACGTCCTTACTGAAGAAAGACTCTTTCTTATGGTCGGATAAAGCCTTCGTAGCCTTCGAACGACTCAAGGTAGCCATGATGATGACGTTGGTCCTAGCATTGCCCGATTTCGACCGCACTTTGGTCATTGAGGCCGATGTGTCAAGAGTTAGAATTTGGGCTAATCTTATGCAAGATGGTCCATAGCACGAAAGAGGAGTTAAACTAGAAGAATTGCAATACATGCTCACGCAAGATTGGGCTCTCATCATCCTGAATCATACCAGCGGGCAGTCACCATTCCAGAAGAAAGATTGGCTATCACTAAAGACTAACCATGTGACAGCCCATGCAAGGAAGAAACTTTCCCCTAACAAACGCCGGAGCAGAAGAAAGTTTCCTAAGAAAGATCAAATCCCCCTTCATCTCCAGCTCCAACATAAAATTCAAGCATCAAGAAAGTGGTCTCCCTATTTCTTTGGGCCTTGCAAAATTAGGGATCATATTGGGGCCCCAACATGGAGATCAGATCCGTGCACCAGATCAAAATTATAGTTGATCCTCTAAGTATCATACCTCAAATGGAAATTTAAAGATGACGACTCAGCTCAAGTTCTCCCAACTAACACCCAAGCTGATAAGGAGTTGAAGACCCGGTTCCCTGAGTTCATCGAACTTTAGCCTTGAGGACAAGGCTAATTTTAAGAGGGCGGGTTTGATAGGACTCCAGTAGGGTTGAGTCCTAATCTCCCTAGAAGTAGTCAATAAAACGCTACTAGATTGTAATAAAGCTACTCCTATCTTATAAAGGAGTATGACTATGGTTTAGATTAGCCCTTAGGGCTTAGTGGCTGTCGCCCCCTTAGTGGGTTGGTTGGCCTGAGTTTCCCCCTGCTTTGAGCCAACCTAGTCACCCCCTGTTCCTATTAAGGCAGGTTGGCTATAGGAGGGGCAAAGAGATAATTTTACTTAGGCAATGACCCCCTTAGACTAGGGTTTTGATCCCTATATAATGATGTAGCCGCCCCCTCTCTTGAATCAAGCAATTATCAATTTTATTTCAGCATTGGGCCGAATCTAGGAGGGAGGAACCCCTACAACATTCCAAAGGTTGATCCACCTTAAGGATCAAAATCTATAGAGCTCCATCTGGGGTTCTGTCACAGATCCATCAATCTACTGCCGTCCTCGACGTCAACATCATAGATCTAGTAAAAACTCCAAAACCCACGCCTCTTGCTATTGCTATTCCTTTATCTTATACATAGGAGAAGTTTTTCCAAAGTTTCTTTGCTTGAAAATTCTACCATCGGAAATATTATCATCGTTGCGAAGGGAAAAAGCTACAGAAAAATTTCAGCCGATTTTTGCCTCTTGAAACTGAACTTTTGATTATCCTTTTTGGTTGAAACATTTACATAAATTCATGGATCCTCTTAGCTTTCATCTATTACTGATCTTTAGAAAAAACTCTTTCTAGATCCTGACTTATAGCACTGTAATTCTTCATCGCGCAGTGCTCAAATTTTATGATGAAGAATCTGCCTTCCGCATGTTGGCCACTTGAAACCAAACTTTTGTTTATTCTTTTTGGCTGAAACTTTTATACAATTTTATAGATCATCTTAGCTTTCATCTAAGATTAATCTCTGGGAAAAATTCTTTCTAAAACCGGAATTATAGTGCTGCAATTCTTCGTCACACAGTGCTGGAATTTTATAATGACGAATCTGCCTTTCGCGTTTTGGCCTCTTGAAACTGAACTTTTATTCATCCTTTTTGGCCAAAACTATTATGCAATTTTATAGATCAACTTAGCTTTCGTCTAAGATTAATCTCTGGAAAAAATTCCTTCTAGAACTAGTTTTATTGTGCCTTCTTTCATCATCACATAGTGTTGGAATTTTATGATGAAGGATCTACTTTCCATCTTTTGCCCTATTTCCCTACCGTTACTTTGCTAAAATTTTGTCAAACTTTTTCCTGATATTAACCACAGCTGAACCTAGGGTTCTGCATATTTTTCTTAGATTTTCCTCTAGAATTTATGTTGAGAATTCATCATTTCTCCGACGTAAAATCTGTTCGGCAGGACAGCACATCATAGCACCTTTCTTCGTCGAATTCTATTGATTTGAGTGCTATCTTTTGTGAGATTTTGGACTCTCTTTCTCTCATCTACAAACCCTAACATCCTCACTAAAAGCCCTTCCAAACCACAACCTAAACCGATACCAAATAGCCACCCAAATCAGCCCTAAACCATAGCCAACCTTTCTTACCGATCCACCTACCTTTTCATTCAACCTTCCTTATCGATCCACCTACCTTTGCTGCCATCTATCCCAGATCTAAAATCCCTTTTCCTAACCTTTATCCACTGCTATCACGACCCTAAAACCACACCAAATCGTAGCTAAAACTCCACAAAACCACAGCCTCTAATCGCACCCAAAACTGCCACAAAATCAACCCTAAAAAACTGTAGCCGTGGGTCCACTAACCTTTCAACCACCCAATCTCCCTTATCCCTTCAACTGCAGCATGCATCTTTCGCTGCACAATGTTGTCAACGGTAATCTCTTGCAGCATCCTCCTTGATCGCAGCTAGTAGCGATCCTTGCGGCAAAAAGCTACCGGTAGTGATCTTTCGCTACAATCTATTGATATCGTAGCCTGTAACAATCATTTACTGCCAACTATCTAAATTGTGACTTGCAACAATTTGAACATGATAGTAGCCATCTCTCGCTCCATATCGTTGCTGCCCTCCTCCGTAACAGCCGCACACACTACTGCCCATCTTCCTCCTATTGCAGCAGCACCCTGATAGAACCCCAGAAGGAGCTCTATAGATTTTGACCCTTGAGGGGGATCAACCCTTGGAACGCTGTAGGGGTTCCTCCCTCCTAGATTCAGTACAAGGCTGAAATAAAATTGATAATTACTTAATTCAAGAGAAGCGGCTACATCATTATATAGGGATCAAAACCATAGCCTAAGGGGGTGCTTACCTAAGTAAAATTATCCCTTTACCCCTAATATAGCCAACCTGTCTTAATAGGAACAGGGGAAGACTACGTTAGCTCTATAGCCAACCTAAGCAGGGGGAAACCCTAGCCAACTAACCCAGTAAGGGGGCGACGGCCACTAAGCCCTAAGGGCTAATCTAAACCGTAGCCATACTCCTTTATAAGAAAGGAGTGACTTTATTACAATCTAGCATAGTTTTATTGACTACTTCTAAGGAGATTAGGACTCAACCTTGCTGGAGTCCTATCAAACCTACCCTCTTAAAATCAGTCTTGTCCTCAAAGCTGAAGTTCCATAAACTCAGGGAACCGGGTCTTCGGCTCCTCATCATCTTGGGTGTCAGTTGGAAGAACTTGAGCTGAGTCGTCATCTTTAAATTTCTATTTGAGGTGGGACACTTGGAGGATCAACTATAATTTTGATCTGGTGCACGGATCTGATCTCCAGGTTAGGGCCCCAATATGATCCCCAATTTTGCAAGGCCCGAAAAAATAGGGAGACCACTTTCTTGAGGCTTGAATTTCATGGTGGTGGAGCTGGAGATGAAGGGGGACTTGATCTTTCTTAGGAAACTTTCTTCTACTCTAGCGTTTGTTAGGGGAAAATTTTTTCCTTGCATGGGATACCACATGGTTGCTCTATAATAGTAGTCATGTCTTCTTTTGGAGTGAGGGTGGTCCTATGATAAAATCTCTAGTGGTCTGAGCCCGATCTGAGTCCGAGGTAGGTAGGAGTGGTGATTTTTTGGGTCCCATTTTTACTTCTTCATGTTGTTGACCATCCTGCATGAGGATGGTACTGACCCCCACTCTGGGTGTATCTACTCTAATAATAAACATCTGGTCATGATTTGGTGTGGATGACATCGTGGCCATGAGAGCTATAGTTCCACTCGACCAAGGTGGTGCATCTTTTTTTTGTAATAAGAGGGATGATGTTCATGCTTCATTGAGTCCTACAAATGATCCTTCCCCTTTTCTAATTTTGCCACTAGAGGGGATCAATTTTCTCATGGTCTTGGGCCATGGATCGGATGTCATCATCAGGGAAGTCTTTAAGTATCATGGTCCGATCCTGGGGAAAGTCGTGGAAGTCACCTGAGATCTGGAAGTGCTGCATCAGCAACCATGGTGAGTTCAACAGGATGTAAAACTTTAGAAGTAGCTTATCTCTAGGGAAAAGGATGTAGGAACATGTCGTAGCGAGAAACAAGCATGGCCAAACAATCTGTCTCTGTTATCTCTTGGACGACCCTTGTATCTTTGACCTTCTGAGGTTGTAAGAAGTAATTTGGTCGAGCAACAACTGGTAGAAGTTTTGACCTGTTTAGCATAGGGGGTCGGCCAGCTTCAGAGAAGGTAGTCAGCTCGGTTGGGTGGAGATGCCCAAAAATTCAGCAAGCTTTGGAAGAGGTTTTTTTATCTTCAATCTCCTGAAACTCTTGAATTTGAATTGGGAAACCAATGGATTCTTCTTTTGGTATCCCCTCCAAGTGTGGTGTTGTGGTTGTAGTCACTGGGCTCCCTCGTAGAATCACCTGCTTTCCTTTTCTGAAAAATTTCATGGTTAGCTTCGAAAAATTTCAGAAAACATCTCCAATCATGGACAACCAATCAATGCCAAGCACTATATCAAAACCATCCTTTTTTTAGAGGGAGGAGGAAAAAATCAGCAACTACGTCTTGCTCCTATAGGATCAGATTTACCCGCGGGCACTTCTGGTTGCACTTCAGAATTTAGCCGTTAGCTACTTGGCTTCGAGCCCATTGTAACTTTCTTTTTGGAGTATTAAGTGGGTAGCAACCTTACTGCTCATGAAGTTGTGTATGCTCCCGGCATCGATGAGGATGATGACGGATTGCTGCCCGAGAAACCCTTCGATCTTTAATTTTTGTAGGTTGGTGTAGCCGGCTAAGGTAGGGACCGTGCGGGTGGCTGGTTGTGGTGTATCCTTCTCCTTAGGCTCGAGAGTTGTATGTTCAAGTTTGGGTTCTTTAATGGGCGCAATCATCAGCTGTGTCTCCTTTTTACATTTGTGTTCTAGGCTCCATAATTTATCACAATACCTATATAGGCCCTTTGTTGATCCGTCATGAAGGTCTTCTCTTATTAATTTCTGTAGGTGAGGAGGTCGATTGATAGTAGGAGGAGGTGAAAGCTTTAGTGCCGCTGGTCGGGGAGTAACTCTAGTCTTTCGAGCTTCATAGTTCAATCGCTCCTTTTGATGTCGCGCAAAGGAGATGGCTGCCTTAAGTGTGTACGACTGTCGCGCTTTAACTTCTTCCTGAATCTCCAACTTCAAACGCTCAATAAAAGTCCTCAATATCTATTTTTCAGACCAATCATAAGTTTGATTAGATAACCTTTCAAACCTGGTTTGATACTCTTGGATGGTGGAGGTTTGATGGATCATCACTAGTTCTTCGCTAAGGTTCTTTTTACAATCCAAATTTACACCGTGTTGTGATCTTATTGGGCTCGGTGATCAACCCAATCTAATCTCCTAAAAAAGAGCACATAATTTAACATCCATATACATCTCAAGAGCCTCCAATTTGGCTTCGAATAAGCCCACCGATGTCATGACATAAGGATCTCCAACCTGTCAAATCAAACCGATTAAAGAGTGTCGCTACAATCTTTAGGTTGAAGGCAGCAATGACAGTGATGTCGAGGTTGTGGTGGTCAAGTCTCTAAGTGGAGGATGGCAACCAAGGGTAGCAGCAATGGTAGAGGAAGAAAATGGCAGCAGTAACGTCGACTGCGGTCCTTCGGTGATGCTGCAACATTGACACTGCAATGTCGTCGAGGCTGTGATTTTTTAAGTTGTTGATATTTGTCGAAAGATGGCACCCAAGAGATCTGAGTCGGAAGGCAGTAACGATGGTGGTGGAAGAAGAGGGAAGCTGCAACGTCAGCTGCGACTGCGGTGTGACTTCGTAGCTGCAAGTGGCGTCGGTTGCAGCAAGGGTGCGGCTGCAATAGGAGGAAGACGGGGCAGCGATGTACACGGCTATTGCGGAGGAGGGCAACAATGGTATGGAGTGAGAGACGACTACTATTGTGTTCAATTTGTTGTTGGCTACGATCAAGGTAGTTGGCAGCGAACGATTGTTGCGGGCTGCGATGTAAACATATTTCAATGAAAGATCGCTATTGGTAGCTTTTTACCGCAAGGATCATTGTTGGCTGCAATCAAGGAGGATGGCAGCAAGAGGTCATTGTTGGCAGCGTTGGGCAGTGAAAGATGCTTGCTGCAGTTTTTAGGGATAAGGGAGATTGGGTGGCTGAAAGGTTGGTGGACCGAAGACTTCGAATTTTAGGTGCGGTTTGTGGCTGTTTTGGGTGCGATTTGGGGCTACAGTTTTGTGGAGTTTAGGCTATAAATTAGTGTGGTTTTAGGGCTTTGATAGTAGTAGATGAAGGTTAGGAAAATAGATTTTAGATCTGGGATAGATGGCAGCAAAGGTAGGTGTCTCGGTAAGGAAAGTTGGCTAAAAAGGTAAGTGGATCGATGATTTGGGTGGCTGATTTTGGGGGCTGTTTGGATTCAGTTTAGGGCAATATTTGGAATGGTTTTTGGAGAGGATGGTAGGGTTTGGAGATTAGGAAAAGTGAGTCCAAGATCCCACAAAAAATAGAACTCAAATCTGATAGAATTCGGTGAAAAGAAGTGCTGCGATGTGCTGTCCTGCTGAACAGATTTTATATCGAAGAAATGATGACTTCTTGACATAATTTCCAGAGGAAAGTTCAAGGAAATTATGCAAAAACTCTAGGTTTAGATGTTGTCAATACCAGCAGATACTTTGATGAAATTTTGGCAGCATGACAGTAGGGAAATAGGGCAAAAGATGCAAGGCTTCCTTTATCATAAAATTTCAGAACTGTGTGATGGTGAAAGATCATACAATAAAACCAGTTCCAGAAGGAGTTTTTTCATGAAATCAAATCCAGATGAAAGCCAACTTGATCTTGAGAATTGTGTAAAAAGTTTGGCCTGAAAGGATGAACAAAAGTTCAGTTTCAAGTAGCAACAATCGGCTGAAAAGTTCTACAGTGTTTTGCCGTCGCAACAATGATAACGTTTGCGATGGTAAAAATTTGCAGCAAGGAAACCTTGGAAAACTTCTCCCACATATAATATCAAGGATCTTACAGTATTGAAGAGGCATAGGTTATAAAAATATACCAGAATTTCAGATCAAATGCAGGGGGCACCGACAGACTGATTTGATCTGCTGCTGGGGTGGAAGGTGGAGGCGCGTGTCGTAGCAATTGTAGGAATTGCTTGGGAAGGTGGAGGCATGGATGATGGCTACAGGGACAATAAGATCGCTGCTGTGATACCAAATGATAGAACCCCAGAAGGAGCTATATAGTTTTTGACTCTTGAGGAGGATCAACCTTTGAAACGCTATAGGGGTTCCTCCCTCCTAGATTCAGCACAAGGCTGAAATAAAATTGATAATTGCTTGATTCAAGAGAGGGTGCGGCTACATCATTATATAGGGATCAAAACCATAACCTAAGGGGGTGGTTACATAAGTAAAATTACCCTTTTGTCCCTCCTATAGCCAACCTGCCTTAATAGGAACATGGGGTGACTAGGTTGGCTCTATAGCCGACCTAAGCAAGGGAAAACCCTGGCCAACCAACCCAGTAAGGGGGCGACAACCACTATGCCCTAAGGGCTAATCTAAACTCTAGCCATACTCCTTTATAAGATAGGAGTGGCTTTATTATAATATAACAAGGTTTTTATTGACTAGTACTAAGATGATTAGGACTCAACCTTGCTGGAGTCCTATCACACCCTTACTGCAACCGACGCCACCTGTAGCTATGAAGTCGCACCGCAACCACCACCAACATCGCTGTTGCCATCTTCTTCCTCTACTATCGATGCTGCCTTTCGACTCAGATCTCTTGGCTGCCATCTTTCGACAGATATTAGCCACCTGAAAAATCATAGCCTCGACGACATTGTAGCATCACCATAGAATCACAGCCGACGTTACTACAACCATCTTCTTCCTTCACCATTGCTGCTACCCTTGCTGCCATCCTCCACTTGGAGACTTCACCACTAGCGCCCTGACATTACTGCCATTTGTTACCTTCAACCTAAAGATTGCAGCTACACTCTTCAATCGATTTATTTGACAAGTTGGAGATCCTTACGTCATGACATCGGTGGGCTTATTCGAAGCCAAATTGGAGGCTTTCGATACATGTATGGATGCTAGACTACGCGCTCTCTTCGAGGAGTTTAGATTGCGCCGATCACTAAGCCCAATAAGATCACAACATGGTGCAAATTCAAATTATAAAAAGAACCATGATGAAGAACTAATGATGATCCGTCAAACCTCTACCATCCAAGAGTACCAAACTAGGTTTGAAAGGTTATCTAATCGAACTTATGATTGGTCTGAAAAGTAGATATCGAGGATTTTTATTAAGGGCCTAAAGTTAGGGATTCGCGAAGAAGTTAAAGCGCGACATCCATACACACTTAAGGCAGCCATCTCATTCGCACGACATCAAGAGGAGCGGTTGAACTATGAAACCCGGAGGACTAGGGTCTCTGCCCGACCAGCGACACCAAAGCTTTCACCTCCCCCTACTATCAACCGATCCCCTCAATCGAAGAAACTAATAAGAGAAGACTTTTATGATGGATCGACCAAGGAACCCAAACTTGAAGATATAATTCTCAAGCCCAAGGAGAAGTATATACCACAACTGGCTACCCGGACGGTCCCTACATCAGCCGGCTACACCAACTTGCAAAAATTGAAGATCGAAGGGTTTCTCGAGTAGCAGCCCATCATCGTCCTCATCAACGTCGGAAGCACACACAACTTCATGAGCAGTAAGGTTGCTGCCCACTTAATGCTCCAAAAAGAATATTACAATGGGTTCGAAGTCAAGGTAGCTAACAACCAAATTATGAAGTGCAACCCGAAGTGCCCATAGGATAAACTGAACCTACAGGAGCAAAACATAGTTGCTGATTTTTTCCTCCTTCCTCTTGATGGTTTTGATATAGTGCTTGGCATTGATTAGTTGTCCACGATTGGAGATGTTTTCTGAAATTTTTCGAAGCTAACCATGAAATTTTTCAGAAAAGGAAAGCAAGTGATTCTATGAGGGAGCCTAGCGACTACAACCACAACATAACACTTGGAGAGGGTACTAAAAGAAAATTTCAGTGGTTTCCCAATTCAAATTCAAGGGTTTCATGAGATTGAAGATAAGAACCCTCTCCCGCAGCTTACTGAAATTTTGGGCATCTCCATCAAAGTCGATTACCTTCTATAAAGCTATTCGAACCCCCTATGCTGAACAGGTCAAAACTTCTACCAGTTGTTGCTCGGCCAAATTTCTTCCTACAACCTCAGAAGGTCAAAGATAAAAGGGTCATCCCTTTCATTATAAAGAAAGATATACTACCACCTTGGCCGAGTGGAACTATAGCCCTCATGACCACGATGTTGTCCACACCAAATTATGACAAACACATCCAGAGTGGGGGTTAGCACCATCCTCATCCAAGATTGTCAACAGCACGAAGAAATAAAAATGGGCCCCGAAAAATCACCACTCCTACCCACCTCCAACTCAGATCAGGTTCACACCACTAGAGATTTTATGATAGAACCCTAGAAGGAGCTCGAAAGATTTTGATCCTTGAGGGGGATCAACCCTTGGAATGCTATAAGGGTTCCTCCCACCTAGACTCGGCATATGGCTAAAATAAAATTGATAATTGCTTGATTAAAAAAGGGGGATGGCTACATCTTGAAATAGGGATAAAAACCCTAGCCTAAGGGGGTGCTTACCTAAGTAAAATTACCCCTTTGCCCCTCCTATAGTTGACCTGCCATAATAGGAATAGGGGACGACTAGGTTGGCTCCATAGCCGACCTAAGCAGGGGGAAACCCTGGCCGACCAACCCAGTAAGGGAGGTGGTAGCCACTAAGCCCTAAGTGCTAATCTAAACCCTAGCCATACTCCTTTATAAGATAGGAGTGGCTTTATTACAATCTAGCAGGATTTTATTGACTACTTCTTAGGGAGATTAGGACTCAACCCTGTTGTAGTCCTATCAAACCCGCCCTCTTAAGACCAACATTGTCCTCCAGGCTGAGGTTTCATGAACTCGGGGAACCGGATCTTCAGCTCCTCAAATGATTCTCATGCTATTACCAACTGAACTTTTGCCTCATCATCAGCTAGGGTCTTAGTTGGAAGGATTTGGGCTGAGTCATCTTATTTAAATTTTCATTTGAGGAGGGATACCCGGTGGATCAACTGTAATCTTGATCTGGTGCGTGGATCTGATCTCCAGGTTATAGCTCCAATATGATCCCCAATTTTGCAAAGCCCAAAGAAATAGGGAGACCACTTCCTTAAGGCTCGAGTTTCCTACTGATCAGGCTGGAGGTGTAAGAAAACTCGATCTTCAATTTTCCGTCCATTATGAAGTTCGTTGGGAGGCCATTTCTTCTTTGCATGTGCTGGCGTGAGCATGGATTGTAATTCATTTGGGCTTACTCATCTTTCGTGCCATGGACTAGTATCCAGCCAAATTTTAAATTTAGTAGCAATGAGTATCCCCTTTAAAAATCTTGTATGAAGTGTGGGGGAAGCCTCGGTGGGAATTAGGGGTCGACCATCTTGCATAACAGTGACGCCGATCCCAACTCTAGATGTGTCTGCTCCAAGTATAAAAACATTACCATGTTCAGGTAATGCTAGCATCGATATAGATGACTTCATGGCTATGGGGTCATGTGGATGTCATTCTCCTACTCCTTGCGATCATGGGCTGTGGATCCGAGGTCATCTATGGACGTACTAGGCCATTACGCCATAGTCCCCAAACATTACAGGGGGGATCAAATCCATCAGACTTGTCTGTCCACAGTTACCGTGTAACTATAATCCCTCATCCAACTAATATCTAAGAGACCATATATTGGACATGGTACTGTCAGGCCACATACAGAATCTGTCATAGTCTCGCCCTAATCGGATTCTCTCGAAGAACTCTTTCTCTCTCAATCCAAATAACCCTGGCCAGGGATTTGTCTGAGCAAGCACATATGAGATATTCCTCTAGTGATACTGAGAGTACATGATCCTCTATTGACACTCAATTACCTTTGTAAGGTTAGCTATCAATCCCGATAACTAGTTGTACTAGATCTAGAACTTTCCAAACCAATAAGTCTGGCGTCAAAAAAAGGAGTACTCATATAAGGCATCCTTGTTGTCTCAAGTCTAAGGACCAAATACATAATTTGGACTATGGAATCACTATCTCACATTAGGTATCATTAATCATACAACATTCCATAAGCAGATCAATCAGTGAACTCATTCTTCAATGAGCACCTGTACTATATCCTTAGTGTCTCCACACAAGTGGCTTTGAGACCAGTCACCTCCATCATATGGATGGGTATATAGTACACCTGTTTATCCGGTTATCTCAATGTCACACGTGCCATCACTCACGTGATTGGCTTGCAGGGCACCTGTAACTAGCAATCTCCCACTTGACCTAAAGCTAATCACCTATGTGTCTGATCCCCATCAGACCCCTGTGACGCTCAAAGATAATCTGAGCCAGCGGCTTTGTCAGTGGATCTGTAATATTATCTTCGGATGGAACTCTTTCTATTGCTATATCTTTATGGGCTGTGATCTCTCTAATCAGATGGAACCTCCTTAGAATAATTCTAATGAGACATGGGTTCCCTTGTTAGAGTTATCGCTCTGTCGCTGTCACAATATATGGGAGTCAGCTTCATGCTGCTTGGTATGACTCCCAAATCCTTGATGAATTTCTTCATCCACACCCCTTCCTTTACTGCTTCTGCTGCAGTAATGTATTCCTCCTCTATGGTCGAGTCAGTAGTAGTATCTTACTTGGAACTCTTCAGCTTACTGCTTCTCCATTTAGGGTGAAAATATACCCTAAATTTGACTTGTTATCATCAATGTCGGACTGAAAACTCGAGTCCATGTAGCTCTCAACCTAGAGGCTACCTCCTCCATATACTAGTAAAAGATCCTTAGTCCTTCTCAAGTACTTAAAGATACACTTTACTGCCTTCTAGTGTTTTAAACCTCGGTCTGCCTGATACCTCCTCGTGACACTCAGAGCATGTGCTATATTAGGCCTGGTATATAGCATCACATACATGATAGATCCTATCACTGAGGCATAAGGTATCTTATCCATGTCTGCCCTTTCTTCAGGAGTCGTTGGGGACATACACTTAGAAAGTGATATTACATGTCTCACCGGTATGAGACCTCCCTTGGAATTCTCCATGCCAAACCTTTTGACAATGGAGTCCGTATACCTGGACTGGGACAAGCTAAGTATCCTCTTGGATATACTCTATATATTTGGATCCCCAAAATATAGGATGTTTCCCCTAATTCTTTCATGGAGAAGTTTCTGGATAGCCAAGCCTTTACTGTGGAGAGCATTCCTACATCATTCCCAATGATTAAGATGTCATCCACATATAGCACCAAGAAGGTGATAGCGCTCTCACTTACCTTCCTTTACACACAAGGCTCATCTTCATTCTTAACGAAGTCATAAGATATGATCACCTCATCAAATCTTATGTTCCAACTTCGGGAAGCTTGCTTTAATCCATAAATGGATCCAAGCAACCTGCATACTTTATCTAGACTCTCTTTAGATACAAATCCCTCTGGCTGTATCATACACACCTCATCCTCGAGGTTGTCATTGAGGAATGCCGTTTTGACATCTATCTATCAGATCTCATAGTCATAGTGTGCTGCAATGGCCAAAATAATTCTAATGGACTTAAGAATGGCTATAGGTGAAAAAGTTTCGTCATAGTCAATTCCTTGTCTTTGATGATATCCTTTAGCTACCAGCCTTGCTTTATAGGTCTCTACCTTTCCATCCACTCCAATCTTCTTTTTGAAGATCCATTTGCAGTCGATGTGTACAATACCCTCAGGTGCATCTACAAGGTTCAAAACCTTGTTAGGGTACATGGAATCCATCTTAGAATTCATGGCTTCTTGCCACTTCTCGGAGTCTATACTCATAATAGCCTCCTCGTAAGTCTAAGGATCAATATCTTGGGAGTCATCTCCACTGATATGTCTCACATATCTTTCAGGAGGGTGAGATACTCTACTAGACCTACGTAAAGTTGGAACTTGTGTGTTAGATACCTGAACAGACTCGGGCTTTGGAATGGTGCTTGAGCTAGGCTCTCCAACCTCGCTCAATTCTATCTTGCTCCCACTGTTTCAACTAAGAATGTGTTCCTTCTCAAGGAACACGTCTCTCTTGGTAACAAAGACATTTCGATCCTTGGGATGATAGAAATAATACCCACAAGTTTCCTTTGGGTATCCCATGAATGTCCATAATTTTGTCCTTGATTCCAACTTATCAGGGTTGTGTCTTCTAACGTGGGCAGGACATCCCCAAATCTTAATAATCTTAAGATCAGACTTCTTTCCTTTCCATATCTCATATGGCGTAGACACTACCGACTTTGATGAAACTCTATTCAGAAGATAAGCTGCGGTCTCTAGGGCGTACCCCCAGAATGAGATGTGTAGGTCAACGAAACTCATCACGGACCGCACCATATCTAACATCATGTGATTCCTCCTTTCTGATACACCATTGAGCTGAGGTGTAAAAGGAGATGTCCACTAGGATAGAATCCCATTGTCCCTAAGAAAATGGGTGAACTCCGTACTCAAGTACTCTCCTTGTCGATCTGATCGAAGAGTCTTAATACTCTTTCCAATTTGGTTCTCTACCTCATTCTTATATTCCCTGAATTTCTCGAAGGCCTCAGATTTATACTTCATTAAGTACACGTGTCTATACCTAAAAAAATCATCAGTGAATGTAATGAAGTATGAGTAACCACCTATAGCCTGAGTCGACATGGGACCACATACATCACTATGTATGAGTTCCAATAACTCGATGGCTCTCTCTCCAGTTCCACTAAAAGGAGAGTTGGTCTGATAGAACCCTAGAAGGAACTCTATGGATTTTGATCCTTAACCCTTGGAACACTGTACGGGTTCCTCCCTCCTAGACTCGGAACAAGGCTGAATTAAAATTATAGATTGCTTGATTCAATAGGGGGGCGGCTATATCTTTAAATAGGGATCAAAACCCTAGCCTAAGGGGGTACTTACCTAAGTAGAATTACTCCCTTGCCCCTCCTATAGATAACATGCCTTAATATGAACAAGATGCGGCTAAGTGGCTCTAGCCGACCTAAGCAGGGGGAAATCCTAGCCGACCAACCTAGTAAGGGGCGTGGCGGCTACTAAGCCCGAAGGGCTAATCTAGATCCTAGCCATACTCCTTTATAAGATAAGAGTGGCTTTATTACAATCTAACAGGATTTTTATTGACTAGTATTAAGATGATTAGGACTCAACCATGTTGGAGTCCTATCAAGTCCACCCTCTTCAGATTAGCCTTGTCCTCATGGCTGAGGGTCCATAAACTCTGGAAACTGGATCTTCAACTTCTTGTGTGACTCCCATGTCGCATCTTCAGAGGGTAAGTTAGTCCACTTCACAAGTACTTCGGTTGAAGGGCATCGTCGGTGCATCACAATCCTCCAATCAAGTATAGCTTCAGGGTGGGCTTTGATTTTGCCATCATTAGTGGTGCTCGACAACTGAGTCTGGGCCTTTTCATGTTCTCTTAGCTTTAGCTTTAATAAGGACATATGGAAGATGGGATGTATCTTAGCGTCATCTGGAAGCTTTAATTTGTATGACAACCCCAACTCGCTCTAAGATCTGGTATGGTCCATAAAATCGTTGAGACGACTTTATTGATGCTCTTGCATTGATTGATAGCTAGCTGCTTGTATGGTTGGAGCCGAAGGTAGACCCAATTTCCCACTGCAAATGCCCGCTCACTTCGGTGGTTGTCTGGTTGTTGCTTCATGTGAGCTTGAGTAGCATTCAAGTTGTCTTTCAGTAGTTGCAGCAGTTTGTCCCTGTTAATTAAATTTTGATTGACCTAATCTATTTTTGCTGAACCAAGCACATATCTGGGTATTATAGGGGCCGGTCGGCCATACAATACCTCATAAGGGGTATATTTAGTTGATGAATGAAATGTCGTGTTATACCACCATTCAGCCCAAGGAAGCCACCTTGTCTACTCTTTGGGCCGGTCACTGGTGAAGCACTGTAGGTATGTCTCGAGGCATCTGTTCACCACTTCTGTTTGGTCGTTTGTCTGGGGATGATAGGCTGTGCTCATCTTCAACTGGGTGCCCTATAGATGAAAGAGTCTGTCTAAAATTTACTTGTGAATACCTTGTTACGGTCGCTCACAATCAAATTTGGCATCCCATGCAGTTTTACTATATGTTCCACAAAAAGTTGAGCAATACTAGTAGTAGTATAGGGATGTTTCACAGCACAGAAGTGAGCATACTTCGTTAGGCGATCTACCACCACAAAGATTATGCTTTTACCTTGGGATAGTGGCAGCCCCTTAATGAAATCCATAGAAATGTTAGTCCATGCTGAGTCTAGTATGGGTAGTGGCTGTAGTTTCCCCGGTCTTGCCATTGTTTCGCCTTTCTGCTGCTGACATAGATTACATTTAGATACATAATCATAAATTAATTTTTTCATACCCTTCCAAAAGAAGTTATGCTTCACCCTTTTGTAAGTCCTTAGAAATCCAGAGTGCCTTGCTGAGGGTGAAGAATGCATCTCGTGTAAAATACTTTGAATGCAAGGGGAAGGAATAATAACAATTCGATCTTTGTAGCGCAAGTCTTTTGAATCCCACGAGTAGTGACTCATGGACCCGGGTCTTTCTCTAACTTTTCTATGATGGCCTAGGCTTCTGGATCATTCTTCCATTCCTCCCTAATACTATCAAGGAAGTCGGTGGAGGGAAGGGAGATGACTGAAATTTTGGCTTGTCCCGGTAGCCGAGATAGGGCATCTGCAACAACATTCTCTTTTCCTTTTCAGTAAGTAATTTCATAATCAAAGCCAAGGAGTTTAGTTACCCATCGTTGCTGCTTCGGGGAGGATATTTTCTTCTCCAAGAAATATTTAAGGCTTCGGTGGTCAGTCTTAATTTGGAAGCGCCGACCGATCTGGTAGGGTCTCCACTTTGTAACTACGTATACGATAGCAAGCATTTCTTTGTCATACACGGATATTTTAAGATGTGAGGGAGATAAAGTTTTGTTGGTGTAGGCAAGGGTCGGCCATCTTGCATTAAAACAGCCCCAATTCCAACTCCGGACGCATCAGCCTCAATCACGAAAGTTCGGCTGAAATCAGGTAGCGCTAGGACCGACGTCGTCGTCATGGCGGCCTTAAGTCTTTCAAAGGCTACGGAGGCTTGATCCGACCATGAAAGGAGTCCTTCTTGAGTAGGGACATGAGTGGGGCATTGGACTTGCCATAATCTTTCACAAACTTCCAGTAGTAACCCGTGAGTCCAAGGAAGCCATGTAGTGATTTTACATTTGTAGGTCTCGATCATCCTTGCATTGCCTCGATCTTTGTTGGGTGTACTGCCACTCCATCTACTGATATAATGTGCCATAGATACTCCACTTTAGGCCGTAAGAAGCTGCACTTTAACTATTTAACATAAAGAGTATTCTCTCGAAGGACGGTTAGAATAGTTCGTAAGTGCTCAAAATGTATATCAAGCGTAGGGCTATAAATGAGAATATCATCAAAGAATACCAATATGAATTTGCGTAGAAACCTCCGAAAGATGTCATTTATCAAGCTTTGAAAGGTAGAAGGAGCATTTGTAAGTCCGAAAGGTATTACAAAAAACTAGTAGTGGTCGTTGTGTGTGCGAATGCAGTTTTCGGAATGTCCTCAGTGTATACTCGAATCTAATGGTATCCGGATCGGAGATCTAATTTAGTGAAGACTCGGGCTCCTTTTAATTCATCCAAAAGTTCATCTATGACTAGGATAGGATATTTATCCTTAACAATGATGGCGTTTAGAGCTCGGTAGTCAATGCATATCTGCCACGTACCATCTTTCTTGCGCACTAGCAACACCAGTGTGGAGTAAGGGCTGCAACTCGGTTGAATCACCCCGGTGTCAAGCATCTCTTTAACAATATTCTCGATCTCATCCTTCTACAATTGAGGATAGTGGTATGGTCATAAGTTTGCCAGATGTTTGCTTGGCAAAATAGGAATACGGTGGTCATGCGGCCGGTTAGGGGGCAGCCCATGCGGCTCTGAGAAAACATCCATGAATTCATCCGGCAACAGGGCAAGCTTAGGGTTTGAGATTTTGTATGTTCTCTCCCTTAGATGGCTGCAAGATATGCATCAAGAATCCACCATGTGCTTTGTGCAAAACTTTCTCCATTCGTTGCGACGAAATGGTGGAAATATGGCTCCCGCGCTTGCCTCGTAATGTGATCTGTCTCCCTTTGCAATAAAATCCATAATTAATTTAGAAAATTCCAGGAGATATCACCTAGTGTTGTGAGCCATTCGATCCCAAATACGGCTTCATAATCATCAATGGGTAGGAGGAAGAAATCAGCTACACTTCTTAGTCTTGGAGGAGTAGTTTCACCCGCGGGCACCGTTAGTCGCAATTGAGGGTTCGACCGTCGGCGACCTTTACATCAAACTTGTTGCAACCTTCGATTTGAAGGGCCAAATGTGTAGCAACCTTACTATTGAGGAAGTTATTTGTGCTACTCATGTCGATGAGAACGGTGATGTGTTGCTGTTTCAAAAGTCCTCCAACTTTCATCGTCTGCGGGTTGGAGTAGCCGGCCAATGCGTGCACAGCATAGTCGGCCGGTTGGGACTCTTCTTCTATGGCTTCTTCTTCAAGTGCAAGGGCTTCTTCAGATGGTTCATTGTCCTCATCCTCCACTGGTTCAATCACAAGTAGCCGGCCCTTTTTGCAGCGAAGTTCTCGGCTCCACAGTTCAACATAGTGCTAACATAATCCTTTGGCCGATTATTCACGAAGCTCATCCCTCATCAATTTTTTTGGTGTGGGAGCTCAGATGGCAATAGAGGGGGCTGTAGGCCTTGGCATGGCTAGTTGGGAAGCGACCCTTGTCCTTCGTGCCTCTTGGTTTAATCGTTCTTCTTGAATACGCGCAAAGGAAATCACCGCCATAAGAGTGTACGGTTGTCGTGCCTTTACTTCTCCCCGAATCTCTGACTTAAGGCCATCGATGAAAGTCCCTAAAAGTTATTTTTTACACTAATCCATAGTTTAATTAGATAAACATTTAAACCTTATTTGGTATTCTTGTATTTTGGAGGTTTGACGAATCTTTGCCAATTGTCCGTCGATGTTGTCAAAATCGGTTGGTCTGAAGCGGTTCAGTAGTCCTTCCTTGAATTGCTACCAAGAGAGTCCTCCATGGGTGTGCTCAAACTAATTAACTACTGAATAGCATCTCCCTTGAGGTGGATGGCAGCAATCTCCACCCGTGTGGCGTCAGCGGTTTGGTAGAACCGAAAATAGCATTTCATGCGTAAGATCCACCCGATCGGGTCTCCTTCTTCCCATCTGGGGAGGTCAACCTTCATGAATGGATTATTGAGATCAGAGGTGATGTGGCCATGTTCTTGAGGATCGTCTCACCGATCTGAAGTTTCTCTGTGTTGTGATTTCCTTGGGCTCGGCGGTCGGCCAATGCTGAATTTGGCGAAAAGGGATTGCATCTTCTCTTCCATGCAGTTTTCAAAGGCTTCAAGCTTTGCATCGATAGCCTCCTCTAATGTCATAGTATACGCCTCTAGATCTGTAATATTAAGATCTTTTTTTTTGTTGTCGGGTTAGTGGAATGAGAATTTTGGAGAAGGGGGTGGCCGGTTGGAAGGTGAATCAGTTTGGATGGAAGTAAGAAGCAGTTTAGGGCAGGTTTGGGGGGCTGTTTGATTTGGTTTAAGGTAGGGATTTGAAGGGTTTTTGGTGAGGATGGTAGGGTTTTGAGATGATGAAAAGAGAGTCCAAATTCTGTCAAAAAATAACACTCAAATCTGATAGAATTCAACGAAAAAAAGTGTTGCGATGTGCTGTCCTGCTGAACCGATTTTACGTCGAAGAAATGATGACTTCTTGATGTAAATTTCAGAGGAAAGTTTAAGAAAATTATGCAGAAACCCTTGGTTTAGATGTTGTTAAGTACACGAGTTGTTAAGGAAAATGCAGAAATCCTTGATTTGTACTTCATTAAGTACACATGTTTATACCTAGATAAATCATCAGTGAATGTAATGAAGTATAAGTAACCACCTATTGCCTAAGTTGACATGGGACCATATACATGACTATGTATGAGTTCCAATAACTCGGTGGCTCTCTCCCTAGTTCCACCAAAAGGAGAGTTGGTCATCTTCCCATGAAGGCAAGGTTCGTAAGTTGCATATATCTCATAGTCAAATGGATCTAAGTGATAGGACTCCAGCAGGGTTGAGTCCTAATCTCCCTAGAAGTAGTCAATAAAATCCTGCTAGATTATAATAAAGTCACTCCTATCTTATAAAGGAGTATGACTAGAGTTTAGATTAGCCCTTAAGGCATAGAAGTCACCGTCCCCCTTACTGGGCAAGTCGGCCAGGGTTTCCCCCTGCTTAGGTCAGCTATAGAGCCAACCTAGTCGCCCCTTATTCCTATTAATGTAGGATGGCTATAGGAGGGGCAAAAGGATAATTTTACCTAGATAAGTGCCCCCTTGGGCTAGGACTTTGATTTCTATTTAAGATGTAGCTGCCCCCCACTTTGAAGGCAAGCAATTATCATCTTCAATTCAACCTTTGTGCCGAGTCTAGGAGGGAGGAACCCCTATAGCATTCCAAGGGTTGATCCCCCTCAAGGATCAAAATCTATATGGCTCCTTCTTGGGTCTTACCATCTGGTATCGAGCTGCGTTCCTGCTGCCCTGTAGCCATCTCAATCGCCTCCACCTTCCCAAGCAATTCCCACAATTGCTACGACACGCGCCTCCACCTTCCACCCCAGCAACAGATCAAATCAATCTGTCGCTGCCCCCTGCGTTTGATCTGGAAATCTATACTGAAATTTTACAACGCAGCATCTACCTTCCGTTTATAGGCCTCTTGAGACCAAACTTTTGTTCATCCGTTTTGGCCAAAATTTTTACACAATTCTCAAGATCAAGTTGGCTTTCGTCTGGATATGATTTCATGAAAAAACTCCTTCTGAAACTAGTTTTCTTGTGCAATCTTTGACCATCACATAGTTCTAGAATTTTATGACGAAGGAATCTGGCTTTCATATTTTGCCCTATCTCCCCACTGTTATGCTGCCAATATTTTGTCAAACTTTTTACTGATATTAACAACATCTGAACCAAGGGTGTCTGCATAATTTCCTTGAACTTTCCTCAGGAATTTACGTCGAGAAGTCATCATTTCTCCGACGTAAAACTGGTTCAGCAAGATAGCACATCGCAGCACTTTTTTTTACCAAATTCTATCAAATTTGAGTACTATTCTCAATCATTCAAATCTCAGGTTAGATCAGTTTGCAGTGGATTCTTACTGTGATCTCTTGGGAAGGTTTTGGATATTGTGCTTAGGATTATAGTCCTTGTATCCCTGTGATTCTCTTGTGGCTATTGCTTTGGACTTGGGCAAGAAGCCTTGAGATCTGTATATTCATTATTTTGATAGTGGATTTTCTCTGGCTTGTCCCGTGGTTTTTACCCTTCGAGTTGAAGGGGTTTTCCATATAAATCTTGGTGTTTATCTGATTGTGATTTCTGTTTGATTCCGCTGTGTGTGACGGTCTACTAGTATTTGTTGGTAGACAAAGTTTATTCCTGTTTTATTCCCATCAACTGGTATCAGAGTAGGGTTTTGGTGGTATTTAATCTTTTGTATCTGAACATGGAGGTCGATAATATTTCTCGCATGATTAGTTTAAACGGAAACAATTGGATGATATGAAAACCAAGAATGGAAGATCTCTTGTATTGCAAAGATTTGTATGGACCTTTGCAAGGAGATAGTGCAAACCCCACATCTATGACAAATGATGAGTGGAAGAGGTTAGATCGAAAAATAGTTGGCTTTATTCGACAATGGCTAGATGATAGTGTCTTTCACCATGTTTCTACTGAATGTTCTGCTTACTCTCTTTGGAAAAAGTTAGAAGGTCTTTATGAAAGAAAAACGGCTGGCAACAAAGTTTTTCTGATCAGAAAACTTGTGAACTTGAAATATAAAGAGGGTACTTCTATTCCTGAGCATTTAAATGAAATGCAGAGTATTACTAACCAGTTATCCTCTATGAAAATATCTCTTGATGATGAGTTACCGACATTGTTACTTCTCAGTTCTTTGCTAGAAAGTTGGGAGACACTAGTGGTTTCTCTCAGTAATTCGACACTAGATGGTATTGTCATCATGAGTCAAGTAACAAGCAGTTTGTTGAATGAGGAGTTAAGGAGAAAGAATTTAGCAACTTCTCAGATTGATTCACAAGCACTTGTCTCATAGAACACAAGAAGGTCAAAGTCAAACGATAGAAGTGGTTCACGTGTGGGTAGAAGCAAGTCAAGGTCAAGGAAAGATATTGTTTGCTACAATTATGGTGAGAAAGGACATTACAAGAATCAGTGCAAGCGACCTAAGAAGAACAAGAAAAGGGGGACAGAAGTGGAGCATACAGAATCAAAAGAGAATATCACATCTAAAGTACAAGGTAGTGATTATTTGATTTTGTATACTTCCGATGATATTTTTTCTTATGTGTGCCAGGATCTCGAGTGGATAATTGACACAGGTGCCTCTTATCATGCTACACCATGGAGGGAGTCTTTGCTACATACAAGTCTGGAAATTTTGGTGTTGTCAAGATGGGCAACTATGGCATAGCAAACATCATTGGCATGAGAGATATCCATATAAATACCAACCTTGGTTGCAAGTTGGTACTTTAGGATGTGAGGCATGTGGTTGACTTAAGACTGAATTTAATTTCAGTTGGAAGGCTGGACGATGAAGACTTTGATGTCAGATTTCATAGAGGGCAGTGGAAGCTCAGTAAGGGTTCTCTTATTGTAGCTAATGGGAAGAAATGTCATACATTATATAGATTGCAGCCTAAAGCTTGTGGTGAGCAGTTGAATGCTACAAAGAAAGACTCCAGCATGGAGTTGTGGCATAGGCGACTAGGACACATGAGCGAGAAGGGGCTACAAGAACTTTCCAAAAGAGAGGTATTGCCATACCTCAGAGGTACACGTTTGAACCCTTGTATTGATTGTTTGGCTGGTAAACAATATAGAGTTTCTTTTGTTAGTCCTACCTTATCTAGAAAAATGTATGCCTTAGACCGTGTCTATACAGATGTGTGTGGTCCTTTGAGGACAAAAACTCCTGGTGGATCTGTTAATGTTCCTAGTATTAGTGGTGCACTTTATTTTGTTACTTTTATAGATGACTTTTCCAGGAAAGTTTGGGCCTATGCTTTGAAGACTAAAGATCAGGTTATTAATGTCTTCAAAGAGTTTTATGCCAGAGTTGAAAGGGAGACAGAAAGGCAATTGAAATGTATAAGATCAGATAATGGTGGTGAGTACACAAGATTGTTTAATGATTATTGCAGGTCACATGGCATCCAGCATTAGTTGACAGTCCCTGGTACACCTCAGCATAATGCAATTGCATAGAGGATGAACCGCACCATCATGGAAAAGATCAGATGTATGCTTTCACAGGCCAAGCTACCCAAAAGGTTTTGGGATGAGGCTTTGAGGACTGCAGTTGATGTAATCAACTTATCACCATGTACAACTCTAGATGGTGATGTTGCAGAGCATGTATGGTCAGGGAAAGATGTCTCCTATAGGCATTTAAGAGTGTTTGGTTGTCGTGCATTTGCATATGTTCCAAATAATGAAAGGTCCAAGCTGGATGGTAAGACAAAAGAGTGTATTTTTCTTGGTTACTCACATGATCAGTTTGGTTACAGGCTTTGGGATCCAGAAAAGCAGAAGGTGTTCAGAAGCAGACATGTCTTCTTTGAGGATCAAACCATTGAGGATTTGAAGGAGGCACCAGCTAAGACTTCTGTAGAGGGATTTGTTGATTGTGACCCAGTTATTCCTCCAGTATATCAGGGTGATGGGGGAGATGTGCAAGAAGATGATGCAGAACCAAATGTTGATCTACCTGCAGGAAGAAGAAAGAGAGCAAGTTTCCATAGAACCTCAGTTAAGAAGATCTTCTAGACCACGCCAACCTTCCAGAAGATACTGTACAGATGAGTATGTGATGCTTACTGATGCAGGTGAACCAGAGAGTTACCAGGAAGCAGTTGAAAGTGAGCAGAAAAAGAGAAACATGAGATGTGCCGACTGTTGGTCAGCATGACTTCACATTGAGGAGTTATGAGACACCCTCCCTTATGGGCTGAAGGGGGAGGTTGTTGGGCAGATGGCCCAGATTTAGCCTATAATGGGCTTTAGTGAAGCCCACAGCCCAAAACCTCACTTATATTAACATAAAACCTAGATTAGGTGGCTAGGGTTGAGATTAAGAGAGCAGCGGCGGCTGAAAACGTGGGAGAGAGAAAGAAGACTGCAGATTGACAGTAGAGGCCAGAAAATAAGAGATCGAGGAAAGAAAAGAAGACAATGGCAGGAAAAGACTATTCTCAATAATTCAAATCTCAGGTTAGATCAGTTTGCAGTGGATTCTTACTGTGATCTCTTGGGAAGGTTTTGGATATTGTGCTTAGGATTATAATCCTTGTATCCCTGTGATTCTCTTGTGGCTATTTCTTTGGGCTTGGGTAAGAAGCCTTGAGATCTGTATATTCATTATTTTGATAATGGATTTTCTCTGGCTTGTCCCGTGGTTTTTACCCTTCGAGTTGAAGGGGTTTTCCACGTAAATCTTGTTGTTTATCTAATTGTGATTTCTGTTTGATTTCGCTGTGTGTGACGGTCTGCTAGCATTTGTTCTTATACAAAGTTTATTCCTGTTTTATTCCCATCAGCGTGCTCTGTCGGCCTCCTATGACTTCACTCAAATGTGGGTGGATGGAGCTCCTATGGTCCCACTTCGCACTCTATGTTTTTGATATGATATCCAAAGCATTACTTTTGAGTTATTTGTACCCTTTGGATAAGAATGAAATGAATGTTATGTCTGAATGATATTTGAGCTTCTGTTCGTTACTTGTTCATTTGATATGATTTTGAGAACGTTTATACACCATTGATATACTTTCAAAAAATGTCCTATACCTCCTTGATATGCTCTGAAATATTTTGTATTCTCATTGATAGGCTTCAAAATATTTCGTTTGCCATTGATATGCTGCTTGACATACTTATGCCTATGATATTCATCCAACTTCAAATGTGACATACGAGCTTAAGTTTGATATTTGTTCCTTTGACATGTTCCGAAGTATTTCATGTATTATTGATATACTCCTAAAACTTTAATGTCATTGATATATACCAAAATGCTTTTGATTGCCATATATGCTCCAATTACCTTCTCAAATTGTTATAGATTTAAGTATGCTTCTAACGAGATGAACCTTGTGGTTGTGAATCTGATTTGATGCTATATGTGAGGACTTTTATATTCCCTATCTTGCACTCTTATACCAGGTTCAATTTGAAAATATATTTTCTTGCTCTGAACTTGTTTGATACTTGCTGGACTTCTTAGCTCACTCCGTTGCTATCTAATCTTCTTCAAGTTAGCTTGGCATTTATTAAAATACTTGATACGGGGCTAAAGCAATGGGAAAGCAAAAAGTTCTTGGGCTAAATGTTCATTTGACAAATGTTATTATTGTATGTGTACACCTTGGGTCTAAAGTAAAGTTGTAGACATATTTTGAAGAGGGATGGATAACTATGTAATATTTTTAAAACTACCCTATTGTTTGGGATCTTGAATGTTAAACTTGCTGTATAATATATGAAGTGGTGGTGTATGGTTGTTTTCCAAAGTTGTATGGATTTTATCGCATTAGTGGACTTTATGAATGTAGATTTTATTTAGCTGCATTGGTTTTGGATCGATTTTGTGATTCATTAAGAGAACGTGAAGAGATTATAATCTACACAGGTTTCTACGAAAGTGATTGAATGACTGCATGTTATTCTTAGTATCCTCAAATGATTATTTAGATCCTGGATGAATTATGTTGTTGATAATATTATCAATCTTTTTATATTAGAGTCACACCTCTCGAATGTGATATAATTCGGGAGGGCGTGACGGAGATGGTATCAGAGCATAGTTTGAGGATTACTAAGACATACTGATAGATATATCATATTGGGAATATGCGTTGAGGTTTATTGTTTTTTTGAGTGATTGACAAATAATAAGATTTAAGAGAGGTCTAAGGTCGGCGATAAGGAGTTGGATATCAGCATTAAAACTTCATTCATATGCTGATGTAGTAGAAATGGCCTTAATAATTGAAAGAGACTTAGAGGAGATATAGGAAATTATAGGTAAGAACTACAAGGGCAAGTTTACAAGCGAAAGTACGAGAGTGACTGAATATGAAAATAGTAATAAGAGGATCAAGATGTCAGGATTAGAGTTGGGAAAGTCACCTCAGAAAACTCAATCGTGTGCAAAATGTGGATATAATCATGAAACGAGTAAGTGTTTTCGGGTAATTGGAGCCTGTTTTGCTTGTGGGAAATTAGATCATAAAGTAAAGGATTGTCTACTGAATAAGAAGAAAGAGTCATTGCCACCCAGAACGACAGCCCATGCTAGAGTTTGTGTCATCACTGAACAGGATTCCCGGGTTTCTAAATCAGTGGTCGAAGGTATTATTCATGTTCCTAATAAGAATGCAAAGGTTTTATTTGATCTCGGGTCCAATCTATCTTTTGTTTCACAAACTTTTGCTTGTCACTTGGGCATTCAACCTAAATAATTGGATTATGAGTTGTATGTAACTGCAGCAGTTGGGGATACTTTGACATCAAACTAGCTTTATCCGTCTTGTTTGATTTTTGTCGGAGAACATAAACTCCTTGCTGATTTAATTCTCCTAGAGATTCAAGGCTTTGATATTATACTTGGCATGGATTGGCTATCTTTCAATCATGCTAGTATTGATTGCTATAAAAAAAATAATCACTTTTTGTATACCAGATCAACCCATCTTCTATTTTAAGGGTATTAGGCATGACTCACTTCCTTGCCTAATATCGACATTTCAAGCTCATCAATTTATGCAGATGTTGTTGTTCTGGCTATATTATATGTGTAAAGGAGAATTTAAATCAAGCAGCTCACCTAAATGAAATTTTGGTAGTCAGAGAGTTCTTTGATGTTTTTCTAGATGACTTGCCTGGATTACCTCTAGATAGAGAGAGTGAATTTGCTATTGATATTGTCCCTGAAACAACACCAATATCCAAGCCTCCCTATAGAATGGCATCACTCAAGCTAGAAGAATTGAGAAAGCAACTACAAGAACTATTAGATAAAGATTTTATTCGACCCAGTGTTTTATCATGGGGTGCTCTAGTACTGTTAGTTAAGAAGAAGGACGGGACATGGAGGCTTTGTATTAATTATAGACAATTAAACCAAGTGACGATAAAAAATAAGTATCCTCTACCTAGAATTGATGATTTATTTGATCAATTATAGGGTGCACAAGTATTCTCCAAGATTGACTTAAGGTCAGGTTATTATCAATCGAATATCAAGAAAGAAGATATCCCTAAAACTGCTTTTAGAACTCGGTATGGTCACTATGAATTTGTAGTGATGCCTTTTGGTTTAACTGATGCCCTTGTAGCTTTCATGGAATTAATGAATAGGATATTTCATCCACTCTTGGATAATTGTGTTATTGTATTCATTGATGATATATTAGTGTATTCAAGGAATGACCTGGAACATGAGGAGCACTTGAGAAATGTCTTGTCAATACTAAGAGAAAAGAAGTTATATGCAAAGTTTAGTAATGTTAGTTTTGGTTAAATGAAGTTACCTTCTTAGGCCATGTGATTTCAGGTAAGGGCATCTCTATTAATCCGAAGAAAGTCGAAGCAGTAGTTAAGTGGGAAGCACCAACAAATATAACTAAAGTTAGAAGTTTCTTGGGCATTGCAGGTTATTATAGGAGACTCATGGAGGGATTTTCTCGAATTGCTAACCCCCTCACCAAGTTAACTCGAAAGAATGTGAGATTTGAATGGGTTGATGCATGTGAACAAAGTTTTCAGGAGTTAAAAAGAAGATTGACTAGTGCTCCTATTCTCATAATTCCCAATGGTAATGAAGGATTTGTAGTTTACACTGATGCTTCAAGGAAGGGCCTTAGATGTGTTTTGATGCAAGAAGGGAAAGTAACTGCTTATGCTTCTAGACAACTGAAGAGTTATGAACTAAATTATCCAACCCCGGATTTGGAGTTAGAGCAATTATTTTTGCACTAAAGATTTGGAGACATTATTTATATGGGCGGACATTTGAAATATTTACCGATCACAAGAGTCTAAAGTATATCTTCACTCAAAAGGAGTTAAATATGAGGCAACGAAGATGGATAAAACTTTTAAAGGATTATGATTGCACCATTCGATATCATCCGGGTAAAGCCAATGTTGTAGCTGATGCACTTAGTAGAAAATCTATAAATTTTATGGTTAGTTTGGCTGTGAAACAATGGGAATTATTGGAAGAAAATGGTGATGAGAAATCTATTAAGAATGAGCAAAACTCAATGATATTGATGGCCTCTATCCAGGTTCAATTTGATTTCATTCAACCAATTAAAGAGAGACAAGTATGAGATCCACATTTAATCCACTTGAGGAAAGAAGTAGAAAAAGGATCAAAGTCTGGTTTTAGTGTTTCTGAGGATGGCCTGTTAAGAATAGGGAATAGAGTATGTGTTTTAGATAACCTAGATATCAAGGATCAAATCCTGAAGGAAGGTCATAGTTCCAAATTCACCTTACACCCGAGTAGCACAAGTATAAAGATCTTAAAAGTCATTACTGGTGGGAAGGCATAAAAAAGGAGATTGCAATATATGTATTAAAATATTTAACTTGCCAGCAAATCAAAGTTGAACACCAAAGACCTGGAGGTTTGTTATAACCTTTAGATATTCCTAAATGGAAATGGGAAAGTATCACCATGGATTTTGTTTCAGGTCTATCCAGAACCTCTAGAAAACATGATGCTATATGGGTGATTATTGATAGATTTACCACATCGACACATTTTCTACCGATCAATATGACATATCCTATGGATAGACTTGTTGAATTATATATTGGTGAAATAGTAAGGCTTCATGGTGTTCCAAAGGAGATCATCTCTGATAGGGACTCCAAATTCCTTTATAGATTATGGAGAAGATTACAGGAATCTATGGGCACTAAAGTCAAGTTTAGCATTACTTATCACCCTCAAACCGATGTGCAATCAGAAAGAACAATTCAAATACTTGAGGATTTGCTTAGAGCATATATCATGGATTGGAAAGGTGAGTGGGATAAAGATATTTCTCTTGTTGAGTTCACCAACAATAATAGTTACCTATCTCGTATTTCATATGGCCCCTTATGAAGCTTTGTATGGGCGAAAGTGCAGAACGCCTATTTGTTGGGAGGAAGTTGGCGATAGGAAATTGTTATCACCCGATAAAGTGCAGGAGACTACCGAAAATATTCAAGTTATAAGAGAAAGACTAAAGACTACTCAGAGTCATCAAAAGAGCTATAATGACAATAGAAGATGAGAAATTGAGTTTCAAGTGGGGGATTTTGTATTCTTGAAGGTCTCTCCTTCCAAGGGCATGGTAAGATTTGGGAAGAAAGGAAAGTTAAGCCCTAGATTTATTGGACCATTTGAGGTCCTTGAGAGGATTGGTTCTGTCACTTATAGGATTGCCTTGCCACCATCCTTGGGTCGTATCCATGACATATTTCATATTTCAATGCTCAGAAAGTATATATATGACCCTTCAACATCATTCAGTATGTGCCGATTATAATCGATCACAACTTATCTTATGTGGAAGAACCTATACAGATTATTGATAAAAAAAAAAGATACTAAGGAATTTGGTCATTTCTCTAGTAAAAGGTATATTGAGGCATCATTCTATGGCTGAAACAACTTGGGAACTAGAGGAAGAAATGAAGAAAATCTATCCTCATCTTTTTGTCGATGAAGGTATGATAAATATAAAGGACTAAATTTTTATTTGAAGGGGGGGAGAGTGTAATATCCCTCATTTCTGAAATATTTATAATGATATATTTTAATTTATTTATGAGGACTCATTTGTAAAATTTAAGGATTTATTTATTAATTCTCTTGATTAAATAATTTTATAATGAAAGTTGATTGCTAGGGATCTAAGTGTGAATCTTAAAAAAATAAGAAATGAATTACAAAATATTTATATTAACTTAAAAAAAGAAAAAGAAACATGGTGAGGACATGTGTCACTACCTTGTTTAAAGTAGTGTCACTTGTGCATATGCATGGGTGACACATAATTACATTGCATGCATGTTTGCCACCTATCAAAATATATGTTAGCTTAAATAATTAATAAATAGAGAAAAAAAGGATTTTTTGGTTACAATGTGAACTTGAGGAGAAGAAGAAGAAGAAAGAAGAAGAAGAATAAGAAGAGAAGGAAAGAAGAAGAAATTTGGGGATTTTGATATTGTGATCTAATCCACATCTTTGGGACTAAAATATTCAAAGGCAAGTGTTCTATCTTTCTCCTACTGAAATTTATCTTTATTTTTACCTTTATTTATGAAGAAAATTTTGAATAAATATGAAATCTTTTGTTGGCTGCCTAAGTATGAATCTGTAATATTGTCAAGATTATGATGACCTATCTGCCTTATTCTTACTGTAACATTTAATACAGACGTTTGATTTGGATAAAACTTAGTTTTTCTAATAATAGATTCAAATATCTTTCTTTTGAACATAAGTTTGAAGAATTTGGAGTTCATTTCCTAGCCCAAACGTTTAATTCAATTGTGTATACAAAATCTATAAAATAGATTCTGTAGCTCATGACTTTTCATCACTATATTGCTTATATCTTCCTATTGGAATTCCTGATATATGTAAAACTTAATTTGTTAGAAAATTGACTCTTAGACCTTTCTGTTAAACCTATGATTAAATGATTTGAATTTGAAATGATTGTCGAAACCCCATGTTGATGGACCATATGAATTCTACAAAATAAAGACAGTGATTCTGGACCTTTGGTTGCAAAATTCTCAATAACTCTTTGTAGAGACCTTCAATTTATATGAAACTTATTTTGTATGAAACTAGATTGATTTGTCTTTTCAACAACACCTTTTTTGAGTAATTTGGAATATCTTCGATTATCTAAATAACTTTATATTTTACCTTCAGAATTCAGCCAGAATAGGGATTATATCAATTCTGCCTATACTTGCTTCTTCCATTTCGAAACTAAAATCTCTAATGCTCTTCTCCTTGACTTCCATACATATCAGAATATGTTATGTATTAATTGATGTTATATTCTATTATTCTATTTAGATGTATGTATGATTTATTATTCCACATGTGCTTCCGATATATGCCAAATTCATTGCTCACATCCTTTTGTACTTGGGTGTTTGTGGGACAATGTGAACCTTTGCTAGAAATGGTAAAGGGAGTTATGCTTAGAGCCCGTGTGCTCTGCCAGCCCCCTATGACTTCACTCAGACATGGGTCGATGGAACTCCTAGATATAGGAGACTTATGTTTGGTGGTCATTCAGCGATGGATATTTCACATTATATTTATGGTCCCACTTCGCCCTCTATGTTTTTGACATGATATCCAAAGCATTGCTTTTGAGTTATTTGTGCACTTTGTGCTGGTTACAGGTGCCCTACAAGCTAATCACACGAGTGATGACACGTGTGACACACTGCGTAATCTTTTTGCTTATAATTAATATTGACATATTCTCACATTATATTATATGTAGCATATATATTGTGATGTCCTTGGTTCTATGTAATTGGAATCAGATCATGATGAGATCATGATAATGAGATCATTTCATCTTTAAACATAGATCCTAAATAATCCCGATCATAGGTTACTCGAGAGGGACATTGAGATAACCGGACAGATCGGTGTACTATATACCCGTCCATATGATGGAGGCAACTGGTCTCATAGCCACTTGTGTGGAGACACTAAGGATATAGTACAGGTGCTCATTGGAGAATGAGTTCACTGATTGATCCACTTATAGAATGCTGTATAGTTAATGATACCTAATGTCAGACAGCGATTGCATAGTCCCCGTTGTGTATCTGGTCCTTGGACTTGAGACACCAAGAATGTCTTGTATGAGTACTCCTTTCTTTGACGCCAGACTTATAGGTTTGGAAAGCTCCAGATTTGTTATAGCTGGTTATCGGGATTGGTAGCCAACCTTATGAAGGTAATTGACTGTCAATAGAGGATCATCCACTCTCAGTATCACGAGAGGAATATCCCATATGTGCTTGCTTAGATAAATCCCTGGCCAGGGTCATTTGGATTGAGAGAGGAGTTCTCCAGTAGAATCCGATTAGAGCAAGACAAACTGATTCCGTATATGACCTGACAGTATCATGTCCAATATACGGTCTTTGAGATATTATTTGGATGAGGGATTATAGATACATGGTAAATGTGGACAAACAGGTCCGATGGATTTGATCCCCCTTGTACCGTCTAGGGACTATGGCGTAGTGGCCTAGTACGTCCATAGTCGATGAGTCGAGTGAATTATTATGGGGATAATAATTCACTATATCAGAAGGAGTTCTGATTGGAGTAACTCATGGCCAGCTCGGTATCAGGCCAAGAGGGTCACACATATATGGTAGATGCTTCAGCGAATAGAGGATTGGATGAAAATCCAATTAGCCTATATTATCATTAGATGAGACCCTATGTTGATGGGCTACTTGCTTTAGGCTCAATTAGAGGCCTAAGGAGATTATTGGATAGAGATCCAATAATACAACGTTAGTGGGTTATTGGATGGAGATCCAATACCCACTAAGGCAGGAGCCCTAGAGTTTTTTTGTGGCTCTCTATAAATAGGAGGGGAGACTCTTGTTTGATGGGCTACAACTTTAGCCACCACCTCCTATTCTCCTCCCTCCCTCCCTCTGCGCAAGAGTTACGAGATTAGATTAGAGGAGTTTCGCTGTAGAGATCCATCGTGTAGATACCACTAGAGAGGAGGACGTTTGACCTCCTTCATCTTCTCTGTATGGATTTGGAATACAGGGACATACGATCTTCCTAGGTAAAATCAATCTCTCACATATCGTGGTTTTTTATTTTTTACGATTTTTCTCATGACCCCAATCTTTTGCACGATGATTTGATCTACGTGGAAAACCGATTTTTGTTTTGATTTCCGCTGCGCATGTGATGCCCCCGCTGTAGGTTTCCCAACACTTTGGATAAGAATGAAATGAATGTTATGTTTGAATGAGATTTGAGCTTTTGTTCACTACTTGTTCATTTGATATGCTTTTGAGAACATTCATACACCATTAATATGCTCTCAAAAAATATCTTATACCTCCTTGATATGCTCTGAAATGTTTTGCATTCTCATTGATAGGCTCCAAAATATTTCGTTTTCCATTAATATGCTGCTTGACATACTTATGCCTATGATATTCATCCAACTTCAAATGTGACATACGAGCTTAAGTTTGATATTTGTTCCTTTGACATGTTTCGAAGTATTTTATGTATTATTGATATGCTCCTAAAACTTTAAATGTCATTGATATATACCAAAATGCTTTTGATTGCCATATATACTCCAATTACCTTCCTAAATTGTTGTGGATTTAAGTATGCTTGGAATGAGATGAACCTTGTGGTTGTGAATCTGATTTGATGCTATATGTGAAGACTTTTGTATTCCCTACCTTGCACTCTTATATCAGGTTCAATTTGAAAACACATTTCCTTGCTCTGAACCTATTTGATACTTGCTGGGCTTCTTAGCTCACTCTGTTGCTATCTAATCTTCTTCAGGTTAGCTTGGCATTTATTAAAATACTTGATACAGGGCTAAAGCAATGGGAAAACAAGAAGTTCTTGGGCTAAATGTTCATTTGACAATATGTTATCATTGTATGTGTACACCTTGGGTCTAAAGTAAAGTTGTAGATATATTTTGAAGAGGGATAACTTTGTAATGTTTTTAAAAGTATCCTATTATTTGGGATCTTGAATGTTAAACTTGTTGTATAATATATGAAGTGGTGGTGTATGGTTGATTTCCGAAGTCATATGGATTTTATCGCATAGTGGACTTTATGAATGTGGATTATATTTTGCTACATTGGTTTTGGATCGGTTTTGTGATTCATTATGAGAATGTGAAGAAATTATAATATGCACAGATTTTTATGAAAGTGATCAAATGACTGCAAGTTATTCTTAGTATTCTCAAATGATTGTTTGGATCCTGAATGGATTATGTTGTTGATAATATTATCAATCTTTTTAGATTAGAGTCACACCTCTCGAATATGATATAATTCACGGGGGGGGGGGGGGGGGCGTGACACCAACTAGCAACTTCCTTAAGGATATTAGAAAGGAATGTTGAGATGATCTGGAAACCTATAAGATCATAAAAGAATTGGAGGAAGAATCGAGCTCCTCCGCCCTTACAGTTGGGATTCAAAAGATTTGTGCTATAAGGACGTATTTTGCTTGCGTCGAATTCTACTTGCATAAACACAATCCTTCAAGAGATGCATTCCACACCAACAGCAGAGCACTCCGAGTTCCTTAGAACCTATAAGAGAATTAAGAGAATTAAGTAAAACTTTTATTGGGTAGGGATGAAAAATATTATTACTGAATTTGTAGCACAGTGTGATGTATGTCAACAAAATAAAGGTGAAACAGTGGCAAACCCTAGAAAGCTGCAACCTCTACCCATCTCGAACTCAATATGGATCGATATATCCATGGACTTCATCGAAGGGCTACTCTCATTATAAGGAAAAGATACAATTCTTGTTGTGGTTGATCGCCTTACAAAGTATGCTCACTTTTGCGTTGTTCACAATCCCTATACTGCTTCTAGCATCACTCGGATCTTTATGGAGAAATTGTAAAATTGCATGGGATGCCAACATCTATTATAAGTGATCGTGATAGGGTTTTCACTAGTAAATTTTGGACAGAGTTATTCTAGTTGTAGGGCATTGAGTTGAAGATGAGCATAACATATCACCCACAAACTGATGGCCAAACTGAAGTGGTGAATAGGTGCTTGGAGACCTACCTCAGATGCTTTACCAGTGACCGACCAAAAGAGTGGGCAAAGTGGCTTCCCTGGGCCGAGTGGTGGTATAATACAACTTATTATTCATTAGCAAAATGTTTTCCTTATGAAGCTATGTATGACCGACCTCCCCTTGTAATTTCAAAATATGTATTGGGTATATCTAAAGTAGAGCAAGTAGAGAAGGAGATCAGGGATAGGAACAAAATGCTAAAGTTGTTAAAAGATAATCTCGTTGTAGCCCAGGCAAGGATGAAGCAACAGTATGATCAGACAAAAGTGAGAGAGAATTTTTAGTGAGAGATTAGGTTTTTCTTTGGCTCCAGCCATACAAACAAACATCGGTCCAGACTAGAGCATCTATGAAGCTTTCACCTTGGTTCTATGGACCCTACTAGATTATCGAGCACATCAGAGCAATGACATACAAATTGAACTTACTCGTTAGTTCCCAAATCCACCCAATCTTTTATGTGTTATGCTTGAAGCTCAAGTTGGGGCAAAATGAGATAGCCCAAAGCCACCTACCAGATATGACTGCCCACGGAGAACTCCAAACCTAGCCGAGTGCCATCATTAATCGATGAATCGTGACTCGACGATAGTGACCCACTATTGAGGTGCTAGTACAGTGGATGAATCTACCAGTAGAGGATGCCACCTGGGAGGACTATGACAACTTGAAAATTAAATTTCCAGAGGTTATAGAGCGTCAGCCTTAAGGGCAACGCTGATTTAAAGAGGGTGGGTCTGTTAGAGCTCTAGGTAATAAGGTACTAATTTAAATTCATTAAGAGAGCATACATGTAAATGCAATCTAGCCAACCCCTATTAATAGATGAAGAGGTCGGCTAGGTTAGGATATTTGGATGAGGCATTGGGCACATGTAACCCTAGTTACCCACCCCTTACTTTGGTTAAAGGGGGTTAGTTAAGGTAGGGTTGAGTTAAAATTAGATTGGGAGTCCTAACTACCGGCCACCCCTAGTTGGGCCGGCTAGTAATTACTTCTTAGAGTTGGAGTAGGAGTTGCTTCTTAGAGTTGGAATAGGAGTTGTTAGAAGTAGGAGTCTTAGAGTATGAGTCCTATTAGGAGTTAGGGTTTAGAATGCTTATAAATAGCCATGTAATCAACCACTTTTCTTTATGAATAGATGAATCCTTTCAGCAGTCTTTAAGCAACAACTTGGAGGGTGGAACCCCTATAGAGTTTCAAGGAGGCCAATCCCCTATAGAGATCACCCTAAGCTTAGAATCTGCAAGGGTTCTAACAGAGGCTTCTGCAGAAGTATAACTTGGACCCCAGTAGTTTGAATAGCTCAGTCCAAGATCGTCCAAGATCGTCCAAGAACCATGCATCTCGATCACTAATGATATTGTGTGGGACTCCTCAATACTTCACCACATTCTTCATCATTAACTTGGCCACCTCCTATGCTGAATAGTGTAGGGGTGCAGCAATGAATGTTGCATACTTTGAATACCGATCAACTACCACGAGTATCGATCCTATTCCCCCTATTATCGGCAAGCATGATATGAAGTCCAAACTCCCACGGCCTTTTTGGTACGGGCAATGGCTCCAAAAGTCCCATCGACTTCCGCTGCTCTACCTTATCTTATTGGCAAGTAAGACATGTTCAAGTATAATCCGCGACATCAATCCTCATCTTTGGCTAATAGATGACCCTCTACATGAGAGCCATTGTTCGATGAATACCTGGATGTCCAACCCAAAGGGAATCGTGACACTCTTCTAAAAGTTCACGCCTCAAATTATCCGCTTATAGAATATAAAGTTTATTCTCTTTGCTATATATGAGTCCCTCTTGGACCTAAAATCATCGTGCCTTACCCTCTTTGATGAGTTGCATCAAGGTTACTACCTGAGGATCGTTGCACAGTCCATCCCTGATCTTGAGAACGAAGTTGGAGTGTAATTGACTTGCTTGGCCTCTGCCCTCCAACTGTATATCATTCACTAGTTTCACTTTTCAGTTCAATGCATCGGCTACGACTTTTGGGGCTTGTTCTCCATTACCATGTCAAACTAAGCTAAGAAGTTTTATCATCGTTTTGTTTCAGGGAGTGTTTTTTTCAGTTTGGAAGTAACTCAATATAACATTGTATGTCCTTAGCACAAATGGTGCTCCTAGAAGGTAGTGTCGTCATACTCGTAGACAGTGTATCACTATTGTCATCTATTGGGAAACCTCAACGAGAGCATCACATGCACAGTGGAAGATCAAAATAAAACCAGTTTCCCATGCTAATCAAATCTTCGTGCAAAAGATTAGGTCATGAGAAAGCTGCAAAAATAAAAAAAACTACATCATTGGAGAGATTGTTTTACCTAGGGAGATCATATATCCCTATTTTTCCAGATTCAGATGGAGAAGATATAAGAGGTCAAACGTCCTCCTCTCTAGGGGTATCCAGTGTATCACTATTGTCATCTATTGGGAAACCTCAACGAGAGCATCACATGCACAGTGGAAGATCAAAATAAAACCAGTTTCCCATGCTAATCAAATCTTCGTGCAAAAGATTAGGTCATGAGAAAGCTGCAAAAATAAAAAAAACTACATCATTGGAGAGATTGTTTTACCTAGGGAGATCATATATCCCTATTTTTCCAGATTCAGATGGAGAAGATATAAGAGGTCAAACGTCCTCCTCTCTAGGGGTATCCACACGATGGATAAGACCCCAAAAGGAGCCATATATATTTTGATCCTCGAGGGGGATCAACCCTTGGAATGCTATAGGGGTTCCTCCCTCCTAGACTCGGCACAAAGGATGAATTAAGGATGATAATTGCTTGATTCAAGAGAGGAAGTGGCTACATCATTATATAGGGATCAAACCTTAGCCTAAAGGGGTGATTGCCTAAGTAAAATTATCCCTTTGCCCCTCCTATAGCCAACCTACCTTAATAGGAACAGGGGTGACTAGGTTGGCTCTATAGCTAACCTAAGTAGGGTGAAACCCTGGCCAACCAACCCAATAAGGGGGCGACGGCCACTAAGCCCTAAGGGCTAATCTAAACTCAAGCCATACTCCTTTATAAGATAGGAGTGGCTTTATTATAATCTAGCAGGGTTTTGTTGACTACTTCTAGGGAGATTAGGACTCAACCCTGCTGGAGTCCTATCAAATTCGCCCTCTTAAAATCAACCTTATCCTCAAGGCTGAAGTTCCATGAACTCAGGGAACTGGGTCTTCAGCTCCTCATCAGCTTGGGTGTCAGTTGGAAGAACTTAAGCTGAGTCGTTGGCTTTAAATTTCCATTTGAGGTTGGATACTTGGAGGATCAACTGTAATTTTAATCTGGTGCACGGATCTGATCTCTAAGTTAGGGCCTTAATGTGATCCCCAATTTTACAAGGCCCAAAGAAATAAGGAGACCACTTTCTTGAGGCTTGAATTTCGTGCTGGTGGAGCTGGAGATGAAGGGGGACTTGATCTTTCTCAGAAGACTTTCTTTTGTTCTGGCGTTTGTCAGGGGAAGTTTCTTCCTTACATTGGCTATCACGTGGTTGCTCTGTAATAGTAGTCGTGCCTTCTTTTGGAGTGAGGGTTGTCCTTTATTAAAATTTCTAGTGGTGTGAGCCTGATCTAAGTTTGAGATGGGTATAGGAGTGGTGATTTTTCAGGGCCCATTTTTACTTCTTCGTGCTGTTGACCATCTTGCATAAGGATAGTGCTGACCCCCACTCTGGATGTGTTTGCTCCAATAATAAACACATGGCCATGATTTGGTGTAGACGACATCGTGGTCGTGAGGGCTATAGTTCCACTCGGCCAAGGTGGTGCATCTTTCTTTATAATGAGAGGGATGATGTTCATGCTTCGTTGAGTCTTGCGAATGATCCTTTCCCTTTTTTTATTTTGCCACTGGAGGGGCTCAATTTTCTCACGGTCTTGGGCCGTAGATTGGAGATCATCATCAAGGAAGTTGTTAAGCATCATGGTTCGATCCTGGGGAAAGTCATGGAAGTCACCTGAGATCTAGAAGTGCTGCATCAGCAACCATGGTGAGTTCAACAGGATATAACACTTTAGAAGTAGCTTATCTCTAGGGAAAAGGATATAGGGACGTGTCATAGCGGGAAATAAGCATGGCCGAACAATCCGTGTCTCTGTCATCTCTTGGACGACCCTTTTATCTTTGACCTTCTGAGGTTGTATGAAGCAATTTGGTCGAGCAACAACTGGTAGAAGTTTCGACCTATTCAGCATGGGGGGGTCAGCCAACTTCAGAGGAGGTAGTTGGCTCGGTTGGGTGGAGATGCCCAAAAATTCACTAAGCTATGGGAGTGGTTTTTTATCTTCAATCTCATGAAACTCTTGAATTTGAATTGGGAAATTATTAGATTTTTCTTTTGGTACCCCAACCAAGTGTGGTGTTGTGGTTGTAGCCACTGGGCTCCCTCGTAGAATCACCTATTTTTCTTTTCTGAAAAATTTCATGGGTAGCTTTAAAAAATTTCAGAAATATCTCCAATCGTGGACAACCAATCAATGCCAAGCACTATATCAAAACCATCAAGAGGGAGAAGGAAAAAATCAACAACTATGTCTTGCTCTTGTAGGATCAGTTTTACCCGCGGGCACTTCTGGTTGCACTTCAGAATTTGGCTGTTAGCTACCTTCACTTCAAACCCATTGTAATCTTCTTTTTGGAGCATTAAGTGGGCAGCAATCTTACTACTCATGAAGTTGTGTGTGCTCCCGGCGTCGATGAGGATGATGACGGACTGTTGCTCGAGAAACCCTTCGATCTTCAATTTTTGCAGGTTGGTGTAGCCGGTTAAGGTAGGGACCGTGCGGGTGGCCGGTTGTGGTGTATCATTCTTCTTGGGCTCGAGAGTCATATCTTCAAGTTTGGGTTCTTTAGTGGGCGTAATCATCAGCGGGTTGGAATAGCCGGCCAATCCGTGCACTGCCTAGTTGGCCAGTTGGGATTCTTCCTCCATGGCTTCTTCTTTAGGTTCAAGGGCTTCTTCAGATGTTTTATTGTCCTCATCCTCTGTTGGTTCAATCATGAGGAGTCGGCCCTTTTTGTAGTGATGTTCGCGGCTCCACGGTTCATCGCAATGCCTAAATAACTCCTTGGCCGATCGTTCGCGAAGCTCGTCTCTTGTCAACTTTTTTGGTGCAGGGGCTTGGATGGCAGTAGAGGGGGCAGTAGGCCTCGGCATGGTTGGTCAGGGAGCGACCTTTGTCCTTCGTACCTCATGGTTCAATTGTTCTTCCTGGCTACGCGCAAAGGAAATCGCCACCATAAGAGTGTACGGTTGCCGCACCTTTAGTTCTCCTCGGATCTCCGGCTTTAGGCCCTTGATAAAAGTACCTAAAAGTTGTTTCTCAGACCAATTCTCAGTTTGGTTAGATAAACGCTCAAACCTTATTTAGTATTCTTGTATTTTAGAGGTTTGACGAATCTTTGCCAATTGTCCGTTGATGTTGTTGAAATCGGTTGGTCCAAAGCGGTCTAGTAGTCCTTCCTTGAATCGTTACCAAGAGAGTCCTCCATGGGTGTGCTTAAACCAATTAAACCACTGAATAGCATCTCCCTTAAGGTGAATGGCAGCAATCTCCACCCGTGTGGCGTCGGCGGTTCAGTAGAACCGAAAATAGCGCTCCGCACGCGAGATCCACCCGATCGGGTCTTCTTCTTCCCATCTAGGGAAGTCAACCTTCATGCGTGGATTATTGAAATCAGAGATGATGTGGCCATGTTTTTTAGGATCATCTCACCGATCTGAGGTTTCTACGTGTCGTGATTTCCTCGGGTTCGACAGTCGACCAATGCTGAATTCGGCGAAAAGGGATCGCATCTTCTCTTCCATGTGATTTCCAAAGGCTTCAAGCTTTGCATCAATTTGCTCCTCTGATGCCATAGTATATGCCTCTAGATCTATAATATTGAGATATTTTTTCTGTTGTTAGGTTAGTGGCAAGGGAATTTTGGAGAAGGGGGTGGCCGGTTGGAAGATGAATCGGTTTGGATGGAAGTAGGCTGCGGTTTAGGGTAGATTTAGGGCTGCGGTTTTATGGAGTTTAGGCTGAGAATTGGTGTGGTTTTAGGGCTGTGATAGTAGTAGATGAAGGTTAGGAAAATAGATTTTAGATATAGGATAGATGGCAACAAAGGTAGGTGTCTCGGTAAGGAAAGTTAGCTAAAAAGGTAAGTGGATCGATAAGGAAGTAGGCTGATTTGGGTGGCTGAGTTGGGGGGCTGTTTAGTTTCGGTTTAGGGTAGGGTTTTGAAGGATTTTTGGTAAGGATGGTAGGGTTTGGTGATGAGGAAAAGAGAGTCCAAAATCCCACAAAAAATAGCACTCAAATCCGATAGAATTCGATGAAAAAAAGTGCGGCAATGTGCAGTCCTGTCGAACAGATTTTACGTCGGAGAAACGATGACTTCTCGACATAATTTACAGAGGAAATTCAAGAAAATTATATAGAAACCCTTGATTCAGATGTTAATAATACCATTAAAATGTTTGATGAAATTTTGGCAGCATAATAGTTGGGAAATAGGGCAAAAGACGAAAGACATATTCCTTCGTCGTAAAATTCCAAAACTGCGTGATTGTCAAAGATTGCACAAAAAAAAAACCAGTTCCAGAAAGAGTTTTTTCATGAAATCAAATTCAAATGAAAGCCAACTTGATCTTGAGAATTGTGTAAAAATTTAAGTCAAAAAGGATGAACAAAAGTTTGGTTTCAAGAGGCCAATAGACGGAAGGCAGATTCTGCATTGTAAAATTTCAGTACTGTGCAATGAAGAATCACAGTGCTATAAGTCCAAATCCAGAAGGAGTTTTTTCATGAGATTTGTCTTAAAAGAAAGCTAGATGATCTACAAAATTGTATAAAAGTTTCAGCTAAAAAGGATGATTAAAAGTTTAGTTTCAAGAAGCAACAATCGGCTGAAAATTTCTGCAGCGTATCGTCTTTGCAATGATGATAATGTTTACGACGAACAAAATTTGCAATGGATAAAATTTGAAAAAAATCTTCAACATGTAAAGTAAAGAATCTTACAGTATTAAAGAGTCATGGATGATAAAAATATACCAGAATTTTTGATCAAACGTAGGGGGCAATGATAGACTGATTTGATCTACTGCTGGGGTGGAAGGTGGAGGCCTGTGTTATAGCAATAGTGGGAATTGCTTGGGAAGGTGGAGGCGACTGGGATGGCTACAGGGGTAGCAAGATCGCTGCTCTAATACCAGATGATAAGACCCCAAAAGGAGCCCTACAGATTTTGATCCTTGAGGGGGATCAACCCTTGGAACGCTATAGGGGTTCCTCCCTCCTAGACTCGGCACAAAGGCTAAATTGAAGATGATAATTGCTTGATTCAAGAGAGGGGGCGGCTACATCATTATATAGGGATCAAAACCCTAGCCTAAGGGGGTGCTTACCTAAGTAAAATTACCCCTTTGCCCCTCCTATAGCCAACCTGCATTAATAGGAATAGGGGTGACTAGGTTGGCTCTATAGCTGACCTAAGCAGGGGAAACTCTAGCCAACCAACCCAGTAAGGGGGTGACGGCCACCAAGCCCTAAGGGCTAATCTAAATCCTAGCCATACTCCTTTATAAGATAGGAGTGGCTTTATTACAATCTAGCAGGATTTTATTGACTACTTCTAGGGAGATTAGGACTCAACCCTGCTGGAGTCCTATCGCTCTACAACAATACTCTTTCACGCACAATCCTAGGTCTCACAATTCTTGTATAGAGGGAGGGAGGAGAATACGAGGGGGTGGCCAAAGTTGTAGAGTTAGAACCCTTACAGATTTTAAGCTTGGGGTGATCTCTATAGGGGATCAGCCTCCTTCGAACTCTATAGGAGTTCCTCTCTCCTTAGTTTTATATATATTAATGATGAAAAGAGGAGAGAATACAAGCTATTTATAGGACTTCTAAACCTTAACTCCTAATAGGACTCTTACTCAAGTCTCCTATTTCTAACAACTCTAACTCCAACTCCAACTCTAAGAAGCAACTCCTACTTCCAGCAACTCCAACTCCAACTCTAAGAAGCAACTCCTACTCCAAGTAAACTAAGACTCCAACTCCTAATTTAATTCCTAATCAACACTTGAGATAGTCCTATCTGAATGGAGCTCTTCCCCTTATCAAAGTGGGTAGCCAATTGGGTCGGTTACAAGCTTGACTTAGTTAACTCCAACCCGTATCCAACTTTGACTCCTAACCATACTCTAGCTCAGCCGAATACTAATTCTACTAGGATTTGGATTGATTTATTACAATGGACTCAAATCTCCTCCTAGTCGACCTAATGTCAGGTCTAGGTTGGCCAATAAGGCCTAATCTAAGTACTCGACTCAATTGACTAGGACCCGACTCAGCTAAGATCTTAACAGACCCACCCTCTTCAAATCAGTCTTGTCCTCAAGGCTGAGGCCTCATGAACTTTGGGTCCTGATCGGTAATTCTCCTTGAAGCTTCCTTGTGGTATCTACAGTAGGCGCATTAGGTTCGACGGTCCAACATTATTTTGTATCTCTCCATCAGGGATAGTAGTATCTGGACGGTGGTGCATCACGATCCTGTGATCCCATGTGATCATCAGCTGAACTTGAACCTCCTCATCGGTTGGGATGTCAGGTGGATGGATCTAGGTTGAGTCATCTTTTCTAAACTTTAATTTGCAGTAAGATACTTGGAGGATCAATTGTATTTTTAATTTGATGTACTGATATAATCCATAAGTCACGGCTCCATTGTGATCTCCAATTTGACAAGGGTCAAAGTAACAGGGGGACCACTTCCTTAATGCTTGAATTTTCTGCTGGTAGGGCTAGAGATAAAGGAAAACTCGATATTCAATAGTAAACTTTTTTCTACTCAGGTATTCGTCAGGTGGTTGTTTCTTTCTTGCATGAGCTGCCACTTGGTTGTTCTTTAATAGTAATCGAGCTTTCTAGTAATCGAGCCTTCTTTTGGAATAATTGCTCTCCTTCGATATAGTCCCTAGTGGTGTGAACCAATTCTGAGTTCAAGGAGGGTAGGAGCTGTAATTTTACCGAGCCTATTTTTATCTCTCCTTTGTGTTGTTGACATATATCATGCAAAACTTTAAATTCATTAGCAATTAGTATCCCTTTACAGATCAAAACCATCGTGTGAAATGTTGGAAGAGCCTTGGTGCATATTAGGAGTCAGCCATCTTACAGATCAATTCCTCCCTCCTTTATTTTCTGCAAATAGACTGAAAAATAATTGATCTATTGATGATGAAAAGAGAGAAGAATACAAGCTATTTATAGGGCTTCTAAACCCTAACTCCTAATAGGACTCCTACTTCTAACAACTCCAACTCCAACTCTAAGAAGCAACTCATAACTCCAAGTAAACTAAGACTCCAACTCCTAATTTAATTCCTAATCAACCCTTGAGAGAGTCCTAACTGAATGGAGCTCTTCCCCTCATCAACGTGGGTCCCTAGTTGGGTTGTTTACAAGCTTGACCTAGTTAACTCTAACTCGTATCCAACTCCGACTCCTAACTAGACTCTAGTTCAGTCGAATCCTAATCTTACTAAGATTTGGATTGATTTATTACAATGGACTCAAATCTCCTCATAGCTAACTAATGTCAGGTCTAGGTTGGTCAACGAGGCCTAATCTAAGGACTCGACTCAATCGACTAGGTCTCAACTCAACTAGGGCCTAACATGCAACCTATCAATAAGGAGTCTCCCCTCTATTTATAGAGAGCCACCAAAAACCCTAGGAATCCTACCTTTGTGGGTATTGGATCTCCATCCAATAACCCACTAACCTTGCATTATTGGATCTCTATCTAATTTGGCCCCTAATTGGGCCTCATGTAAGGAACCAATTAGTGCAGGGTCTCATCTAATGAGAATAAGGGTTAATTGGATCTCCATCCAATCCTCTATTCGCTGAAATATCCACCATATGTGTCTGACCTGCTAGGACAATACCAAGCTGGCCGTAAGTCACTCCCATAAGAACTTCTTCTGATATAGTGAATTATTATCTCCATAATAATTCACTCAATTCATCGACTATGGACATACTAGGCCACTATGTCATAGTCCCCAAATGGTACAGGAGGATCGCATCCATCGGACCTATCTGTCCATAATTACTGTATATCTATAAGCCCTTATCTAACTAATACCCCAAAGACTGTATATTGGATATGGGATTGTCAGGTCACATACGGAATCTGTCTGAGTCGTGCTCTAATCAGATTCTCCTGGAGAACTCGTTCTCTCTCAATCTGAATAACCCTGATTTGACTGAGCAAGTACATATGAGATATTTCTCTCATGATACTGAGAGTGGTTGATCTGATAGGACTCCAGCAGGGTTGAGTCATAATCATTTTAGTAGAAGTCAATAAAAACTCTGCTTAATTATAATAAGACCTCTCCTATCTTATAAAGGAGTATGGCCAGAGTTTGAATTAGCCCTTAGGGCTTAGTAGTCACCACCTCCCTTACTGGGCAAGTCGGCCAGGGTTTCCCCCTGCTTAGGTCGGCTATAGAGCCAACCTAGCCGCCCCTTGTTCTTATTAAGGCAAGATGGCTATAGGAGGGGTAAAAGGACAATTTCACCTAGATAAGTGCCCCCTTAGGCTAGGACTTTGATCCCTATTTAAGATGTAGCCACCCCCCTCTTTGAAAGTAAGCAATTATCATCTTCAATTTAGCCTTTGTATCGAGTCTAGGAGGGAGGAACCCCTATAGCGTTTCAAGGGTTGATCCCCCTCAAGGATCAAAATCTATAGGGCTCCTTCTGGGGTTCTTATCTTCTAGTATCAGAGCAGCGATCTTGTTTCTCCTATAGCCGTCATCCATGCCTCTACCTTCCCAAGCAATTCTCACAATTGCTACGACACGCGCCTCCACCTTCCACCCCAGCAGTAGATCAAATCAATCTGCCGCTGCCCCCTGCATTCAATATGGAGATCTGGTATATTTTTATCACCCATGCCTCTTCAATACTGTAAAATCCTTTACCTTACATGTTGAAGAAGTTTTTTTGAAAAGTTTCCTTGCTGCAAAATTTTAACGTCGCAAAAAAAGTTTCCTTGCTGCAAAATTTTAACGTCGCAACCGTTATCATCGTTGTGAAGGCGAAACACTGCAGAAATTTTCAGCCGATTGTTGCTTCTTGGAACTGAACTTTTAATCATCCTTTTTGGCTGAAACTTTTACACAATTTTGTAGATCGTCTTAGCTTTCATCTAAGACTAATCTCATAAAAAACCTCCTTCTGGATCCGGAATTATAGTGCTGTGATTCTTCGTCACATTGCTGAAATTTTACGATGGAGAATCTGCCTTCCGTCGATTGACCTCTTGAAAACTGAACTTTTGTTCATCCTTTTTGGCCGAAATTTTTACACAATTTTCAAGATCAAGTTGGCTTTCATCTGGATTTGATTTCATGAAAAAAATCCTTCTGAAACCGGTTTTCTTGTATGATCTTTCACTATCATGCAGTTCTGGAATTTAACGATGAAGGAATCTGCCTTGCATCTTTTGCCATATTTTCCTACCATTATGCTGTCGAAATTTCGTCAAAATTTCTACTGGTGTTGAGAAAATTAAAGCAAGAGTTTCTGCATAATTTTATTAAACTTTTCCCTGGAATTTATGTTGAGAAATCATCGTTTCTCCGAAGCAAAAACCGGTTCAGCAGGACAGCACATCGCAGTACTTCTTTTCACCGAATTCTATCAGATTTGAGTGCTATTTTTTGTGGGATTTTGGATGCTCATTTCCTCATCACCAAACCCTACCATCCTCACCAAAAACCCTTCCAAATATCACCCTAAACCGAATCCAAACAGCCCCCAAATCAGCCACCCAAAGTAGCCTACTTCCTTATCGATCCACCTAAGTTTTTAGAAAACCTTCCTTACCGAAACACCTACCCTTGCTGCCATCTATCCCAGATCTAATATCTATTTTCCTAACCTTCATCTACTGTTATCACAGCTCTCAAACTATACCAATTCGCAGCCTCAACCCCACAAAACCGCAGCCCCAAATCTGCCCTAAACTGCAGCCTGCTTTTACCCAAACCAATCCACCTTCCAACCGGCCACCTCTTTCTCCAAAATTCCCATGCTACTAACCTGACAACAGAAAAAAGATCTCAATATTACAGATCTTAAGGCGTATACTATGGTATCGGAGGAGGCTATCGATGCAAAGCTTGAAGCCTTTGAAAACCGCTTGGAAGAGAAGATACGATCCTTATTCACCGAATTCAGCATAGGCCGACCATCAAGCCCGAAGAAGTCACACCATGGAGAGACTTCAGATCAGCGAGACAATCCTCAAGAGCATAGACACATCACCTCTGATGCTAACAATCCATGCATGAAGGTTGACTTCCCAAGATGGGAAGAAGGAGACCCGATCGGATAGATCTTGCGCGCGGAGCGTTATTTTCGGTTTTATCGAACCGCTGATGCAACACGGGAAACAACTTTTAGGTACTTTTATCGAGGGCCTAAAGTCGGAGATCCAAGGAGAAGTAAAGGCGCGACAACCGTACACTCTTATGGCAGTGATTTCCTTTGCGCGTATCCAAGATGAATAATTGAACCATGAGGTACGAAGGACAAGGGTCGCTCCCCAACCAGCCATGCTGAGGCCTACAACCCCCTCTACTGCCATCCAAACCCCTGCACCAAAAAAAGTTGACAAAAGATGAGCTTCGCGAATGATCAACCAAGGAGTTGTGTTGGCATTGCAATGAACCGTGGAGCCACGAACATCACTGCAAAAAGGGCCGACTCCTCATGATTGAACCAGTGGAGGATGAGGACAATAAAACATCTGAAAAAGCCCTTGAACCTAACGAAGAAGCCATAGGGGAAGAGTCCCCACCGGCCAACTATGAGTGCACGCATTGGCCTACTATTCCAACCCGCAGATAATGAAAGTGGGAGGACTTCTAAACCAGCAAGTCATCACCATTCTCATCGACATGGGCAGCACCAATAACTTCCTCAACAGTAAGGTTGCTGCACGTTTAGAGCTTCAAATTGAAGGTTACAACAAGTTTGACGTAAAGGTCGCCGACGGTTGAATCTTTAATTGCGACCAACGGTGCCCGTGGGTGAAACTACTCCTCCAAGACCAAGAAGTTGTAGCTGATTTCTTCCTCCTACCCATCGATGATTATAAAGCCATGCTCAAGATCAAACGGCTCACAACAGTAGGTGATATCTCTTGAAATTTTTCTAAATTAATCATGAAATTTTATTGCAAAGGGAGACAGGTCACGTTACGAGGCAAGCGTGGGAGCCAAATTTCCATCGTTTCGTCACAACAAATGGAGAAAGTTTTGCACAAAGCACATGGAGGATTTTTGATGCACATCCAACAACCATCTATGGGGGAGAATATACAAATTTCAGATCCTAAGCTTGCCCTCTTGTTGGATGAATTCGCGGACGTTTTGATGGAGCCGCTAACTGGCAACATGACCACCGTATTCCTATTCTGTCGGGCAAACCTCCAGTAAACTTGTGTCCATATCACTACCCTCACTTGCAGAAGGATGAGATCGAGAACATTGTCAAAGAGATGCTGGACACAGTGGTAATTCGACCGAGTTGCAGCCCTTATTCTTCACCGGTGTTGCTAGTGCGCATGAAGGACGGTACATGGTGGATGTGCATTGATTATCGGGCCTTGAACGCTATCACCATTAAGAACAAATATCCTATACCCATCGTAGATGAGCTCTTGGATGAATTAAAAGGAGCCCGAGTCTTCACTAAACTGGAAAATTGCATTTCACACGCATAACAGCCACTACGAGTTTTTGGTAATACCTTTCGGACTTACGAATGCTCCTTCTACTTTCCAAAGCCTGATGAATAACATCTTCCAAAGTTTTCTATGTAAGTTCATATTAGTGTTCTTTGATGATATCCTCATTTATAGCCCTACACTTGATATATATTTTCAGCACTTACGAACTGTTCTAACAATTCTCCGGGAGAATACTCTTTATGTGAAACAGTTAAAGTGCAGTTTCATATAGTGTCAAATGGAGTATCTTGGGCATATTATATCAGAGGATGGAGTGGTGGTAGACCCGACGAAGATCGAGGCAATGCAAGGATGGTCGAGACCTATAAACGTACAATCATTATGCAGTTTCCTTGGACTCACGGGCCACTACCAAAATTTTGTGAAAGATTATGTCAAGATTAGTACCCCACTCATATCCTTACTGAAGAAAGACTCCTTCTTATGGTTGGATAAAGCCGTCACAGCCTTCGAACAACTCAAAGCAGCTATGACGATGACCTCGGTCCTAGCGCTGCTCGATTTTGATCGCACATTGGTCCTTGAGGCTGATGCGTAAGGAGTTAGAATTTGGGCTATTCTTATGTAAGATGACCGACTCCTAATTTACACTGAGGCTTCCCCCACACTTAATATGAGGTTTTTATAGGAGATACTAATTACTACCTAATTTAAAATATGGTTGGATATAGGTCCATGGCATGAAAGAGGAGTAAAACTAGAAGAATTGTAACCGTGCTCACACTAGATTGGGCTCTCATCAACCTGAACCATACCAGAGGGTAGTCACCATTCTAGAAGAAAGATTGGCTATCACTAAATACTAACTATATGGCAGCACATGTAAAGAAGAAACAGCCTCCCAACAAACTTTAGAATGGACGAAAAATTGAAGATCGAGTTTTTCTACACCTCCAGCCCAATTCACAGGAAACTCGAGCCTTAATGAAGTGGTCTCCCTATTTCTTTGGGTCTTGCAAAATTGAGGATCACATTGGGGCCCTAACCTGGATATCAAATTCGTGCACTAGAGCATCGATGAAACTGTCTCCATGATTTTATGGACCATATCATATTTTTGAATGCATTGGGGCCATGGCATACCGACTTAAACTTCCAGATGATGCCAAAATTCATCCCGTCTTCTACGTATCCCTACTAAAGTCGAAATTGGGTGAACATGAACTAGCTCAGACTCAACTGCCGAGCACTACAATTGAAGGTGAAATCCAAGCCCAACCTGAAGCTATACTTGATCGAAGAATTATGATATGACGATGAAGCCCCTCCACCAAAGTACTTGTGAAGTGGAATAACTTACCATATGAAGATGCAACATGGGAGTCACACGAAGAGCTCAAGACTCGATTCCTAGAGTTTATGGATCCTCAGCCTTGAGGACAAGGTTGATTTTGAGAGGGCGAACTTGATAGGACTCCAGCAGGGTTGAGTCCTAATCATTTTAGTAGAAGTCAATAAAAACTCTGCTTAATTGTAATAAGACCTCTCCTATCTTATAAAGGAGTATGGCCAGAGTTTGGATTTGCCCTTAGGGCTTAGTAGTCGCCACCCCCCTTACTGGGCAAGTCAGCCAGGGGACTGCTTAGGTCAGCTATAAAGCCAACCTAGTCGCCCCTTGTTCCTATTAAGGCAGGGTGGCTATAGGAGGGGCAAAAGGATAATTTCACTTAGATAAGTGCCCCCTTAGGCTAGGACTTTGATCCCTATTTAAGATGTAGCCGCCCCCTCTTTGAAAGCAAGCAATTATCATCTTCAATTCAGCCTTTGTGCCGAGTCTAGGAGGGAGGAACCCCTATAGCGTTCCAAGGGTTGATCCCCCTCAAGGATCAAAATCTATAGGGCTCCTTCTGGGGTTCTTATCATGATCTTTTATTGATATTTAATTACTTTCGTAAGATTGGCTACCAATGCTGAAAGGAAGGAGTACTTAAACAATGCATCTTTGGTACCTCAAGTCTAAGAACCATATGCATAACCGAGACTATGGAATAGCTGTCTAACATTAGGTATCATTAACCATACAATATTCCATAAGCAAATCAATTAGTGAACTCATTCTCTAATGAGCACCTATACTATATCCTTAGTGTCTCCATAAAAGTGGCTATGAGACCAGCTGCCTCCATCATATCGCGGGTATATAGTACACTAGTCTGTCCAGTTATCTTGATGTCCCTCTCGAGTAACCTATGATTGGGATTGTTTAGGATATGTGTTTAAAGGTGAGTCGATCTCATTATCATGACCTCATCACGATCTGATTCCCATTGCACAGATCCAAGGATATTATTATTATTATTATTATTATTATTATTATTATTATTATTATTATATATACAACAGATAATATGATGTGAGAATATGCCAATAATAATCATCAGCAAAAAGATCGTGCAACATGCCACTTGTGTCATCACTCACGTGATTGGCTTGTAGGCACCTATAACCAGCATCATCTCCTTCCATACACTAGATATCGTCGCTAGGTCTTGTTGAGCTTACGACTCTTGTAGGCCACTGGGTGACCCTCATGCATAAGTACTCCACCAATAGTGAAGTCAGAAGCATCTGTATGGACTTTAAAAGACTTCCTATTGTCTGGTGATTTAAGTATTGGTTCCTCCAATACAACAGTCTTTAGGTCTTGGAATGTCGCTTCACATTTGTCCAACAATCTCCAAGACTACTCCTTTAGCAACTCCGTCAGTGAAGCTACACTCTTCGAGTATCCAACTATGAAGCACCGATAATAGTTGACAAACCCAAGGAAGGATCTCAACTCTGGCACCTTCTTTGGTGTTTGTCATTTCGCCATAGATTGCACCTTAGACTTGTCCATTCAGATGGAACTGCTACCGAATCGATGCCCCAAGAATAGAATTTTCGTTTGAGCAAAGTAGCACTTCTCCCTCTTCACAAACAAGGTGTTCACCCTAAGAACTTTGAAAATTGTTTGAAAGTGCTCAACATGCTCCTCGAGTATTTGGCTATAAATGATAATAATGTCTAAGTAGACGACCACAAATTTATCCAAATATTTCTTGAATAGTTAGTTTATTAGCATGCATACTGTGGCCGGAGTGTTGGTTAAGTGGAAGGGCATCAGTAGGAACTCAAATGCTCCATACCTGGTCACATAAGTAGTCTTCGCTTTATCCCCTTCTACAGTATGCACCTGTCAATACCCCGACCGAAGGTTGAGTTTGGAGAAGTACTTGGCCTTGCCCAGTTAATCGAACAAATCCACAATGAGCGGGATGAGATATTTATTCTATTCAGATCAATTAACACTAAGAGGTGTGGGGGTTTGAATTAGTGCAAGAGTAAATTCTCGTTTTAAATTAAAACTTTTCGCTTGAAGCAAGAAGGAAAAATCTGAAGCTTTTAGTTCAAGTAAAGCAATTTAATCTTATAGAGAAATGCTAAGCTTCTTGCTTGAAGATGACTTAAAACAGAACAAGCAAATCCAAATATAAAGATAGGCAATGTCGTAAGTGAAGTGCTTAATTTTGAAGCCTTGCTTTCAAAATGTAAATAAAATTGGAAGCGTCAATACAAAAATAGTAAGCAAGGTAAGCAAAAAGGAACTCACAATTTTATAGTGGTTCAGCACTAACCGGCCTACGTCCACTCCCGAGTCCTCCTCCTTGAGGCACACCGACATCCACTACCGATCTTCTTTAGGTAAAGATCGAACCCTTATGATAGAACCCCTGAAGGAGCTCTATATTGGACTCCAGCAGGATTGAGTCGTAATCATCTTAGTAATAGTCAATAAAAACCCTGTTAGATTATAATAAAGCCACTCCTATCTTATAAAGGAGTATGGCTAGGGTTTAGATTAGCCCTTAGGGCTTAGTAGTCGTCACACCCCTGACTAGTTGGTCGGCTAGGGTTTCCCCCTGCTTAGGTCGGCTATAGAGCCACTTAGCCGCCTCCTGTTCCTATTAAGGCATGTTGGCTATAAAAGGGGCAAAGGGGTAATTCTACTTAGGTAAGCACCCCCTTAGGCTAGGGTTTTGATCCTTATTTAATGATGTAGCTGCCCCCCCTCTTGAAGCCTTGTGCCAAATCTAGGAGGAAGGAACCCTTATAGAGTTCTAAGGGTTGATCCCCCTCAAGGATCAAAATCTATAGAGCTCCCTCTAGGGTTCTATCACAACTCTTGGAATGATATAGGGGTTCCTCCCTCCTAGAACTCGGCACAAGACTGAATATAAGATGATCTTTTGCTTGATGGAAAAGAGGTGGAGGCTACAAGTTATATAGGGCTCAAAACCTTGGCCCTAGGGGATTCTTCCTAAGTGAATTTACCCCCTTGCCCCTTCTATAGCTGACCTGCCTTAATAGGGGTAGGCGGCGGCTTAGTTGGCTACATAGCCGACTCTAGTAGATGGAAACCTTAGCTGACCAGCCTAGTAAAGAGGGCGACGATTACTAAGCCCTAAGGCCCCAAACTAAACCCTAGTCACAATTCTTTATAAGATAGAGGTGACTAGGTGGGGTTTTTATTATAATTTTACAGAATTTTATTGACTCTGTTAAAGTGAGTAGGACCCAACCCTGCTGGGGTCCTATCAAGCCCGCCTCTTTGAATCAGCCTTGTCCTCAAGGTTGAGGGTTCATGAACTCTAGAATCAATTGATATCATCATCAAAATCCGAGATTCAACAATATCCCCCTTTTTGATGATGACAATCAATTGATGACGGGAGTTAATCCTAACTCTCCCTAAATTCATGTCATGATAAAAAGGACTTAAATTCAAGAGAATCACTCACTCTTGAATTCAAGTGAATTAAGGCAATCAATATTTCAAGCAAATCATATTTCAAGGATTGCAATAAGACATGTATATATCAACAATAATTTATTTTTAAAGTATCATGTCATCAATGCACCATGGATTATCATGTTATCAACGCATGTCATCAACGCATCAAGGATTATCATGAATTTTAAACATTTAAAAATTTTCCTTAAGTTATTACATAAGTCATCAACATCCATTTAATTACATAAGTCACCAACATCCATTCAATTATATAAGTCATCAACATCCATTTCTCCTCCTTTATCATCAACAAAAAGGTGAGAAGTGAGACTAAGGATTTTAGGCTTATGAGTTTCTGCTCTCTCTTTTTAAAATATAATATGATTCATAAAGAACTTTCTTCCTTTTTTGAAAAGAAGCAAAGAAAACAACGGAGGAGTTGCAAAAATATTATTAACAAGATTTGAATTCTGTAGAGATGAATTTCAAAAAGAAAATTTCAAAGATAAGCTTAAAAATCTAAGAAATCAAAGAAGATTCAAGAGTTTAAGAGCTGCTCATGCATTTTAAAGTCATCTCATGTAACTTAGCAAATTTTTTAAAACATTATTATCATCATGAAATCTAGATTAGCAAATCACATACTTTCATGATTTAGCCTTCTAAGTGCTCTTCTAATAAAATCAAATAGTTCTTCATTTAAGGATTTTGTAAAAATATCTGTTAATTGATGCTTAGAATCAATAAATTCCAAAGAGACATCTTGACAATTTACATAATCCCTTATAAAATGATGTCTAATATCAATATATTTGGTTTTTGAATGTTGAATAGGATTTTTGGTTAGACATATAGCACTTGTATTGTTACACTTTATAGGAATATTTTATAATTTTATTCCACAATCTTCTAGTATGTTCTTCATCCAAATGACTCGGGCACAACATATACTAGTTGCGTATTCTGCTTCAGTAGTAGATAAAGCTACTAAATTTTATTTCTTGGAAGTCCAAGAAACAAGTGCATGCCCCAAAAATTGACATGTTCCGGTAGTACTTTTTCTATATATTCTACATCTACCAAAATCAGCATCAGAATAGACAATCAAGTCAAAGTTCTTTTATTTAGAATACCATAATCCTAGTTTAGATGTTCCTTTCAAGTATCTAAAAATTCATTTAATTACTTTCAAGTGAGAGAGTTTTGGGTTAGATTGATACCTTGTACATAATCCAACATTAAACATGATATCCCGTCTTATAGCAGTTAAATATAATAAACTTTCTATCATACCTCTATAAGTTTTTTTATCAAAGTTTTCTCCTTCACTATCTAAGTCCAACTTTGTAGATGTGCTCATGGGAGTGTTTAATACTTTAGCATTTTCCATCCTAAATCATTTATCAAGTTCAATGTGTACTTATTTTGACTAATAAAAGTATCATCATCATGTTGTTTTATTTGTAATCCTAAGAAGAATGTTAACTCATTCATTAGACTCATTTCAAATTCTTGACTCATTTCTTTAGCAAAAGACTCACATAAAAATTCATTTGTAGATCCAAAAATAATATCATCAACATAAATTTGAATAACAAGTAAATCATTTTTGAAATACTTAAAAAATAATATGGTATCAACCTTGTCTTTTAAAAATTTATTTAAAATGATAAAAGAACTAAGTCTTTCATACAGCCCGAGGGACTTGTTTAATCCATAGAGAGCTTTTGTAAGTTTGAAAACATGATTTGGGTCCTTTATAAATAACTCTTTCTTTCTTTTCTAATTAATTTTTATTGTATAAAGTTTTCTTTGGGACCCATACAAGTTCATGTGGACTATATTTTCTAAATAGGTATTTGTTTGCCTTATGTCCTAGTTTACCACAAAAATTATACATGATTCTTGGTGGCATGTTTAATGTAGCTCCTCTTACAAACATGGTTGGCTTTTGTTGGACATTACTAATAAAGCCTATGCCATTTTTCCTATTAGTATGACCCTTATTTATGAGGATCATATTTAGGGATTTGTTCCCTATTTTAAAATTTTCTAATATTGTTTTAAGCATGATATTCTCTTCTTTAATATTATCTAGCATATCATATTTAGAACATGATGTATGTGAAACTAATGAATCATGCATTTCGTCAAGTCCTTTAACTAACAAATCATGATCAATTTTAAGCAACTTAAAAGACTTGCTAAGTTTTCTAAACTCATTGAATAAATCATGAAACATATTTAATAATTCTGAAAAAGAAACATATTTAATAATCATGAAGTTTTCTAAACTAACTTCATCTTCGATCGCCATTAAAGCATAGTTAGCCACTTCTTGTTTGGACTTGTCTTCTTCATCCCAAGAGCTTGAATCATCCCAAGTAGCTGAAAGTACTTTCTTCTTGTGTGTTGGCTTCTTCTTCAAATAAAGACATTCATTTTTTAAATGTCTCAATTTTCTTCGGTTCATTTTTATTTTTATAGTTCTTGATTTTTTATAATTTTTTTAAATTTTCTTGATAACAAAGCAATATCATGGTCCTCATCACTCAAAGTTTCACTCGAGGAGTCATTTGTCGTCCGAAGTGCTACATCATTCCTATTCTTTCGAAGGGGTTCATCAAGCTCATCATGAGCTTTACAATTTAGTTCATATGTCATAAGAGAGCCAATCAGTTTTTTAAGAGGCAAGTTATTTAAGTCTTTGGCCTCTTGAATAGCGGTTACTTTAGGATCCTAATTCCTAGGTAAAGATCTCAAAATTTTACTAACTAATTCAAAATTAAAAAATATTTTCCAAGTGCTTTAAGGCCATTGACGATATCCGTGAAATGGGTGTACATCTCTCCAATGGATTCACTTGGTTTCATTCGAAATAACTCATAGTTATGAACCAAAATATTTATCTTTGATTCTTTTACTCTACTAGTCCTCTCATGTGTGATTTCTAATGTGTGACAAATATCGAAATTCGATTCACAAACAAAAACTCGATTAAACTTGTTTTTGTCAAGAGCGCAAAATAAGGCATTCATAGCCTTTGCATTTAAAGAAAAACATTTCCTTTCCAAATCATTCCACCGGTTCAAGGGATTTGAAGATTTTTTAAATCCATTTTCTATTATGTTCCATAAATCAAGGTCTAAAGAGATAAGAAAAATTAGTATCCGAGTCTTCCAATATGCGTAATCTATCCCATTGAACATGTGAGGACGTGAGATGGAGTGTCCCTCATTCATGCCAAAATAAGTAATTTACTCAAGTGGGTGTTAATCTAATGAATAACTACATCGCTCTGATACCAATTGTTAGGATCAATTGGCACTAAGAGGGGGGGGGGGGGGGGGGGGGTGAATTAGTGCAAGTGTAAGTTTTTTCGTTTAAAAAAAATGTGGTCTTAAGAAAAATAGGAAGATCCAAAGCTTGTTGTTCAAATAAAGTAAGTGAATGATAAGAAGATTGCTAAGTTACTTGCTTACTAATTACTTAAGAAGGAGCAAGAAAATCTTGTAAGAAACGGCGTAAGTGAAATGTTTGCTTCCAAAGAGAGTAAGTAAGATTGGAAGCATTTTATAAGTAAAGCAAAAGATGAACTCACAATTTTTATAGTGGTTCGGCACCAACGGCCTATGTCTACTCCCAAGTCCTCCTTTTTGAGGCACACCAGCATCTATTAAAGATCTTCTTTGGGTGAAGACCAAACCCATACATTTGAGCTTACAAGAGAAAATTGAGAATTTTCTACTCTAAGCTCTCTCTCCTTTCCCCTTTTCTTTTTCTTATAAATCACACATAATTTTATCACATAATATAATCCCTAGAATTGTTGTGTAGAATATAAGAAAACTTAGAGTATTTATAAGCCCCAAGTGGCTTTAGATTTTTGGAGCAAAAAATCAAACATACCCAAAAAAATCAGGTACAAGCAGTTTACTTGTCGGTCCTGGGTGGGTCAATCGTTGAAAGTGCCCAGATTCCTAGGTACGAGCGATTCAGTCTAAGCGGGTTAGCCATCGTCAGCCACCAAAAAGCTTGGGCGACGACGGTACACCTGTCGCTCACTGACAGTTTACCTGTCAAAAATTTTTTAAATATGGTTTCCTCTACTTTTCAAATTTTGGCTTAAACCATCAATTGACCATTCTCTTGGTCAACTAATTGAGCTCAACCAAACCCTATAGTGGACCTGATTATCTTATTGTGTTAATTTGGATTTCATCCAAATCCAACTCAATTACGACTCAATTACTAACTATGACTCAATGATTACAACACTTAATGACCAACAACTAAACCATGGCCTAAACTCCTGCCAATCCGATAGCCTCCGGCATTCTTGTGGCGAGTCTTCCAGTCTTCTTCCGGTGATCTCCCAATGTGTTCCAAGTGAGCTTCCCAATCCCTTCGACGAATCTCATAGCGAACTTCAACATAAATAATCAAGAAATCTTATGTATTTAAAATTTCAGGTAAAATAGAAATCTAATCTAATGTATTTAAAATTCTTAATTTTTTTTTAGCAAATCGCTCCTCATCCAATGAAGGTCTTTCATAATCAAAGTTTTTAATTTCATTATTACAAAAATATCAAATTTATCTCTCCCTTAGTTATTGTTAAAGTAACAATTAAAATACTATAGTACCAAATTTTAAGATGATAACTTTGCAAAATGAGATATGAAAATATAGGATCTTAATTTATATATGTGATTTCAAGATCATTGTTTAGATAAACTTATGATTCATTTATAAACTTTTTCAAATGAACTTGATTTATATAAGGATGTCAAGTTTCATTTTCTAAACTTGGCAAAAATATGATAATAACTTATTCAAGTTTAAATCATCAAACTCGATATAAAAAAATCATGAATAGATTCATCAATCTCTTATTGAAATCTTAATAAGATAGAGATTGAGGAATTTTCAAAAGAGATTATCACAAATATTACAATAAGATGTTTTCAAATATGATCTATGATTTATCTTTTAATTCAATGATGTTTCTTTGTTAAGAGTGTCTAACTCTTTTAGACTTTAGTGAAGAGAGATGCAATTATCATGTGTATTTCAAATATATATATTTTTAAAAGCACTAAAATGAGAAATATGAAAATTTTTATTTAAAGTTTCAATTCAAGAATCATCATCCAATCATAACCCATTTTAAAATACAACTATCATCGTAACATTTAAATCATTCCACAAACTTAGTTAATAATAATATTTGAATCATCAAATTATTATAGTTTAGAAGATTCAACAATAATGTTATCGTTTTATCTCTTGTTGACGGGTTGATAGGATAAAAATATTTCCAAGAAGAATTATCCTATTTTTAGTTGTTTCATGTGATTTCTTTCAAGAATGATTTTCAAATCAATGAATTTTTTGTTAAGATCGAAAGCCAAATTTCATTCTAGAAGAAATTCTCAAATTCATTACTATAACACATCAAAATGATAAAACATTTTCAAAGCAAAAAATTCAACCTATGTTAAATCCAACGTTCAAATGAGTCTAACTCTTTACACATAGTGCAAGGACTTAACAAACTCATTTCAAAAATACTTAAAATGAAGCATATATATATATATATATATATATATAATTCTATGCTCAAATTCTAACATTCAACACATTCATTTAATTATCATGGCATATCAAACAACATAACATTTAAATCAATCATTCCACAAGCTTAGTCAATATTTGAACCATTTAACAATAGTCTTTACATTTATCCAAGTCAATGATTTTGAACTTATTATTCAATCATCATCAAAATCTCATTTATTTAAATTTCCATATAAACATATTTTTTAATAACTAAGGTTTTTTGTTTTAGTTTATTTTCATACTAGTATGCTCTAACTATACATTATCAAGATTAATTATATATTCATGAACTATTTTTAATAAAAGGATTTGTTATAATAGAAACAAAGATCATTAAGTTTCAAACATCTTGATTCAAATAATTTTCCTTATTTATGGCATTTTGGCTAGAGAGCTTGATAAGTAAGTTAGATCTTAAGTCAAATGGATTAAACATCTACTTTCAAAATATTATTTAGTGCTCCTAGCCTTGTTAGGAGGTAACTTTATATTATGGGAGGTTTTGATTTAGGTACTCATTTGAGTTTGGGTCCATGATATGTTCTTTCCATTTTCCCTAATGATTTTAGGTTGTTTATGGTTCCTTTAGAAACCCAAACTAATTTGTGAGGACTATAATTTTAAAAAAAACTTTTGTTGGCTTTATGTCCTAATTTTTTTGATAGGACTCCAATAGGGTTGAGTCCTAATCTCCCTAGAAGTAGTCAATAAAACCATGTGAGATTGTAATAAAACCCTAACTGGTCACATCTATCCATAAAAAAAGTATGGTTAGGGTTTAGATTAGGGCCTTAGGGTTTAGTAGCGGGCGCCCCCTTTACTGGGCTGGTCAGCTAGGGTTACCCCCTACTTAGGTCAGCTATAGAGCCAATCTAGCCGACACCTGTTCCCTCTAAGGCAGGTAGGCTATAGAAGGGGCAAAAAGATAATTGTAGTTAGGTAAGAACCCCCTAGGGCTAGGGTTTAGAGCCCTATATAAGCATGTAGCCTCCACCTCTTTTTATCAAGCAATTATCAATTTTATTTCAGCCTTGTGCCGAATCTAGGAGGGAGGAACCCCTATAGCGTTCCAATGTTTGATCCCCCTCAAGGGTCAAAATTTATAGAACTCATTATGGTGTTCTATCATCTGGTATTAGAGCCACGTTCCCACTGCCCTGTAGTCATCTCAGCCACCTCCATTTTCCAAGCAATTCCCACAATTGCTTTTGACGTCACCTCCATCCACCGTCGCCCACCAAGCCGCAGATCTATCAATCTGCTGCCATCCTTTGCGTCAAGATCATAGATTTGAAGATTTGATTTTTGCTAGAATTAACATTGAGAAACTGCTGCTTCTTCAACGGGAATTCTGTTTGGTAGTATAGCGTATACCACAGCGATCTTTCGTTAAAATTTTATCGGATCTCGCTGCCATCTTTTCCAGATTTGAGACTCCCCCTCTCATCTTCAATTCCTACTGTTACTCCCCAAAAAACCCGAACAAAATCGCAGCCAAATAGCCATCCCAATTAGCCCTAACCGCGACTTACTTCCTTATCGATCAACTTACCTTTTTAGCCAACTTTCCTTACCGATACACCTACCTTTGGTACCATCTATCCCAGATCTAAAATCTATTTCCCTAACCTTCATCTACTCCTATCATAGCCCTAAAACCACACCAATTCATAGCCTAAACTCTATAAAATCATAGCCTCGAATCGCACCTAAAATAGCCATAAACTGCACCTAAAAATCGAAGCCTTCGGTCCACCAACCTTTCAGTCGCCCAATCTCCCTTATCCCTTCAACCGCAACATGCATCTTTCGCTACCCAATGCTACCAACAGCAACCTCTTGCTGCCATCCTCCTTGATCGTAGCCAATAGCAATCCTTACGACAAAAAAGCTATCAGTAGCGATCTTTCACTGTAATATGTTTATATCACAGCCCGTAACAATCGTTCATTGCCAACTATCTTGTTCGCGGCCAGCAACAAATTGAACACAACAGCAGCCATCTTTCACTCCATACCACTGCTGCCCTCCTCCGTAATATTTGTGTACATTGCTGCCCCATCTTCCTCCTATTGTAGCTGCACCCTTGTTGCAACCGACGCCACCTGCAGCCACGAAGTCGCACAGCAGCCGCAGCCGACGTTATTGTTGCCCTCTTCTTCCTCCACCATCGCTACTACCTTTCGACTTAGATCTCTTGGCTGCCATCTTCCAACAAACATCGGCCACCTAAAAAATCATAGCCTCGATGACATTGCAGCGTCAACATTGCAGGATCACCGAAGGACCGCAGCCGACATTACTGCTGCCATTTTCTTCCTCCACCATTGCTGCTACTCTTGGCTGCCATCCTCCACTTGGAGACTTCACCACCGCAGTCCTGACATCACTACCATTGCTACCTTCAACCTGAAGATTGCAGCAAGACTCTTTAATCAGTTTGATTTGACAGGATGGAGATCCTGACGTCATGACATCAATGGGCTTATTCGAAGCCAAATTGGAGGCTTTTGAGATGCGTATGGATGTTAAATTATGCGCTCTCTTTGAGGAGTTTAGATTGGGCCGATCACTGAGCCCAATAAGATCACAACGCGGTGCAAATTTGGATTATAAAAAGAACCTTAGCGAAGAACTAGCGATGATCCATCAAACCTCCACCATCCAAGAGTACCAAACCAGGTTTGAAAGGTCACTCACACGGTCCCTACCTTAGCCGGCTACACCAACCTGTAAAAATTGAAGATCAAAGGGTTTCTCGAGTAGCAGTCCGTTATCATCCTCATCGACGCCGAGAGCACACACAACTTCATGAGCAGTAAGGTTACTGCCCACTTAATGCTCCAAAAAGAAGATTACAATGGGTACGAAGTCAAGGTAGCTAATGGCCAAATTTTGAAGTGTAACTAGAAGTGCCCATGGGTAAAACTGATCCTACAAGAGCAAGATATAGTTGCTAATTTTTTCCTCCTCCCTCTTAATGGTTTTGATATAGTGCTTGACATTACTTAGTTGTCCACGATGAGAGATGTTTTCTGAAATTTCTCGAAACTAACCATGAAATTTTTTAGAAAAGGAAAGCAGGTGATTCTACGAGGGAGCCCAATGACTACAACCACAACACAACACTTGGAGGGGTACTAAACGAAAATTCCAATGGTTTCCTAATTCAAATTTAAGGGTTTCATGAGATTGAAGATAAAAACCCTCACCGACAGCTTGCTGAAATTTTGGGTGTCTCCACCAAACCGAGCCGATTACCTCCTTTGAAGCCATCCGACCCCCCTATGCTGAACAAGCCGAAACTTCTACTAGTTGTTGCTTGGCCAGATTGCTTCCTATAACCTTAGAAGGTCAAAGAGAAAAGGGTCATCCAAGAGATGACAGAGATATAGATTGTTCTCTCATGTCTATTTCTTGCTACGACACATCCCTATATCTTATTCCCTGGAGATAAGCTACTTCTGAAGTGTTACATCCCGTTGAACTCACCATGGTTGTTGATCTCAAGTGACTTTCACGACTTTCCCCAGGATCAGACCATGATGCTTAAAGACTTCCTTGATAATGACCTCCAATCTACGGCCTAAGACTACAAGAAAATTGAGCCCCTCCAGTGACGAAATTAGAAAATGGGAAGGATCATTCGCAGGACTCAATGAAGCATGAACATCATCCCTCTCATTATAAAGAAAGATGCACCACTTTGGCTGAGCGGAACTATAGCCCTCACGACTACGATGTCGTCCACACCAAATTGTGGCCAGATATTTATTATTCGAGCAGGCACATCCAGAGTGGAGGTTAGCACCATCCTCATGCTATATGGTTAATGGCATAAAGAAGTGAAAATGAGCCCCAAAAAATCACCACTCCGACCTACCTCAGACTTAGATCAGACTCACACTAGTAGAGATTTTATTAGAGGACAACCCTCACTCCGAACGACTACACGACTACTATTACAGAGTAACCACGTGGCAGCCCATGCAAGGAAGAAACTTCCCCCTAATAAACACTAGAGTAAAAGAAAGTTTCCTAAGAAAGATCAAGTCCCCCTTCATCTCCAGCTCCACCAGCACGAAATTCAAGCCTCAAGAAAGTGGTCTCCCTATTTCTTTGGGCCTTGCAAAATTGGGGATCACATTGGGGCCCTAATATGGAGATCAGTTCTGTGCACTAGATCAAGATTACAGTTGATCCTCCAAGTATCCCACCTCAAATGAAAATTTAAAAAAGACAACTCAGCTCAAATCCTTCCAACTAACACCCAAGCTGATGAGGAGGCCAAAGTTCAGTTGATGATAGCATGGGAATCATATGAGGAGCTGAAGACCTGGTTCCCTGATTTTATGGAACCTCAGCCTTGAGGACAAGACAGATTTTAAGAGGGTGGGTTTGATAGGAGTCCAACAAGGTTGAGTCTTAATCTCCCCAGAAGTAGTCAATAAAATCCTGTGAGATTGTAATAAAACCTCACATTTCCACTTCTATCCTATAAAAAAGTGTGATTAGGGTTTAGATTGGGGCCTTAGAGTTTAGTAGCCACCGCCCCCTTTACTGGGCTAGTCGGCCAGGGTTTCCCCCTGCTTAGGTCAGCTATAGAGCCAATCTAGCCACCACCTATTTCCTCTAAGGCAGGTAGGCCATAAAAGGGGCAAAATGGTATTTTTAGTTAGGTAAGCACCCCGTAGGGCTGGGGTTTAGAGCCATATATAAGCATATAGCCTCCACCTCTTTTTATCAAGTAATTATCAATTTTATTTCAGCCTTATGCCGAATCTAGGAGGGAGGAACCCCTACAATATTCCAAGGGTTGATCTCCCTCAAGGGTCAAAATCAATAGAGCTCCTTCTAGGGTTTTATCATTTTCATAAAAATTATATTTAACTTTTCATGGTAAATTTAAGGTAGATCCTTTAATAAAAATGGATGGCTTTTGTTGAGTGTTACCAACAAAGCCTATACCTTTTCTTCATTAACATGACCCTTATTAGCTAGAATCATATTAAGGGATTTATTTCCTATTTCAAAATTTTCTAATATTTGTTTAAGCATGATATTTTCCTTTTTTACATCATCTAGCATTTCACATTTAGAACAAGGATTGTGAGATACTAATAAATCATGCATTATATCAAGTCTAAATACTAACAAATTATGTTCATTCTTAAGGTACTTAAAAGATTTACTAATTCATTTAAATTCATCAAATAATTTATGAAACATATTTAATAATTCGGTAAAAGATATACTTAATAAATCACTAACCTCGTCATCGATGGCCATAAGCGCGTAGTTGGCTACTTCTTCCTTGCTTTGATCTTCTTTTTTTAAGTGCCTTGGCTTCTTACATTTATAGCAAGAGGATTTGTCAATCTTAAGATCATTTTTATGGTTCATGTCCATTAATATATCTGGTTTATTTTGTTATGATCAATTGGCACTAAGAGGGGGGGAGGGGCGGTGCACTAAGATGAGGAGGAGGGGGGGGGGGGGGGTGGTGAATTGGTGCAAGTGTAAGTTTTCATTTTTAAAAAAAATGTTTCGACTTTAAGAAAATAGGAAGATCCAAAGCTTAAAATAAAGCAAGTGAATGATAAGAAGATTGCTAATAAGGAAATCCGATAAGAAACATCGTAAGTGAAATCTTAAGAAGGAGCACGGAAATCCGATAAGAAACATCGTAAGTGAAATCTTTGCTTTCAAAGAGTAAGCAAGATTGGAAGCATTAATAAGCAAAGCAAAAGATGAACTCACAATTTTTATAGTGGTTCGGCACCAATGGCCTACATCCGCTCCCAAGTCCTCCTTCTTGAGACACACCGGCATCCACTACCGATCTTCTTGAAGTGAAGACCAAACCCTTACACTTGAGCTTACAAGGGAGACTTTAGAATTTTATACTCTAAACTCTCTCTCCCTTGCCCTTTTCTTTTACTTACAAATCACACACAATTTTATCACAGAATATAATCCCTATAATTATTATGTAGAATACAAGAAAAGTTGGGGTATTTGTAGGCCTCAAGTGGCTTCAAATTTTTGGAGCCAAACATCAAACATACCCCGAAAAATTGGGTAAGAGCGGTTTACCCACCGACCTAGGTGGCTCAGCCGCCCGAACACCAGGGTACGGGCGGTTTACCCACCAGTCCTGGGTGGGTCAACCGTCGAAAATACCCAGATTCCTAGGTATGGGCGATTCAATCGCGCAGTTTGAGCGAGTCAGCCATCCGAAAGCCTGGGCAACTGTGGTACACCCGTCGCTCACTAACGGTTTTCCTGCTGAAATTTTCGTAAAAGTGGTTCCCTCCACTTTTCAAATTTCAACTTGAACCATCAGTTGACCATTCTCTTGGTCAACTAATTGAGCTCAACTTGAGCTCACCCAAACCCTATAGTGGACCGGGTTGTCTTATTGAGTTGATTTGGATTTCATCCAAATCTAACTCAATTAGGACTCAATTATTAACTACGACTCAATGATTACAAAACTTAATGACCAACAAGCTAAACCAAGACCTAACTCCCGCCAATCCGGCATTCTTGTGGTGAGTCTTCTGGTCTTCTTCCGGTGATCTCCCAGTGTGTTCCCAGCGAGCTTCTCGATCCCTTCGGTGAATATCCTAGCGAACTTCGGTGAGATCCCACTACATTATTCGAACCCAACCTGATGCCCAAGCTTGATCTTGGACCATCATCTGGTTGTAACTCTATTGCTCCTGTCATAGTTAGACCTGTAATTTTTTCTCTAACACACATGTCACTCATCATTTGATCTCATCATCAAAATATGAGATTCAACACATTTTTCAAAGGTTCAAAGTCCTAATCACTCGAGATTTCACTCAAGAAGTTATATGTTCTCTTTAGTTCAAATTCCTTCCTATTCTTTAGAAGGTGTTCTTCAAGTTCATTTTTGTAAGATATTTTATTCATTGATTCATTTATATTAATTGTGATTTTTAATGTATGCCAAATATCAAATGTCGATTCACAAACTGAAACATGATTAAACTCATTCATGTCAAGAGTACAAAACAAGGCATTCATGCCTTTGCATTTAAAGAAAAATTCTTCCATTCCAAATCATTCCACTCATTCATTGGTCTGGAAGATTTTTCAAATCTATTCTTTACAATGTTCCATAAATCAAGGTCCAAAGAAATGAGAAAAATACACTTCGTTGTCTTTCAATATGTATAATTAATCCCATTGAACATGGGAGGACGTGATATGGAATGTCCCTCATTCATATAGGTGTTTAGTCCAAAAACTAAGACCTTGCTCTAATACCAATTGTTAGGATCAATTGGCACTAAGTGGGGGGTGGGGGTTGTGAATTAGTGCAAGAGTAAATTCTCGTTTTAACTTAAAACTTTTCGCTTAAAGCAAGAAGGGAAAATCCGAAGCTTTTAGTTCAAGTAAAGCAATTTAATCTTATAGAGAAATGCTAAGCTTCTTGCTTGAAGATGACTAAAAAAAGAATAAGCAAATCCAAATACGGAGATAGGCAATGTTGTAAGTAAAGTGATTGATTTCGAAGCCTTGCTTTCAAAACGTAAATAAAATTGGAATCATTAATACAAAAGTAGTAAGCAAAATGGAACTCACAATTTTATAGTAGTTCGGCAGTAAGTGGCCTACGTCCACTCCCAAGTCCTCCTCCTTGAGGCACACTGACGTCGACTACCAATCTTCGAGTGAAGACCAAACCCTTATAATCTTACAAGGGAAACAAGATTACAACTCTTTGATCACCCTCTTACCCCTTTTTTTCTTACAATTCACACAAGTTTTTCATAGAATTTATCCCCCAAAAGTATTATATGTAATGCAAGAAAACTTGGGATATTTATAGCCCCAAATGTTTTCAGAAATTGAAGGTAAAATTCAAACATACTTGAAAAAACTAGGTACGACCGCCGACCTAGGCGGGTCAACCGTTGAAAGTACCCTGATTCTAGGGTATAGGTAGTTCAGCAACCAAGCCTGGGTGGTTCAGCCATTGACAACCGCTCGAAATCCTGGGTGGTGGCGGTACACCTGTCGCTCACCAGCGGTTTAGCCGTTTAGAATCCCAAAAAAGTGATTCCCTTTACTTTTCTAAACTCGACCTGAACTATCAGTTGACCACTCCCCAAGTCAACTAATTGAGCTTGACCTGAGCTCAATCAAACCCCATAGTGGACCTGATTACCTTATTGAGTTTATTTGAATTCTTTCCAAATCACACTCATTTAGGCTCAATCTTAACCTTTGACTTAAATATTACAATCAAATATGACCACCAAGCTTATGACCTCACTCTCGTAATCTGGCAACCTCCGGCATTTCCTACGGTGAGTCTCATGGTTTTCCTCTGGCGATCTCTCGGTGTGTTCCTAGCGATCTTTCCGATACCTTCAGCGAAGTCCTAGCAAACTCCCGACGAGCTCCCATCGCATCGTCCAATTCTTGGCCTGATGCCTAAGCTTAATCATGAGTCCTTGTCTGATCTATAACACCTTTTCACCATCGTGGTTAACCTGCATGATGCTAACTATGACTTAATTAATTATAATCAACATGGCCATAAATCCATTTCAAGACCTTCACAACTCTCGGCAAGCCTTTCGGCTACCCCGACAATCTTCCAACGAGTCTCAGTCTTCTTCCAGCAAACTCCCTTGTGCCATCTTGGTAAGCTCCCGATACCTTCGACGAGCTCCCGACACACTCCAAGCGAGTTCCCAAACCCGACCCGATGCTTGGACTTGACTCTGGCCAAACCTCTGATTGTAATAATCTCTCTATCATAGTTAATCCTACATCAATCAATATTAACAACATTGTTAGATCAAACACTCATCAATTGATTTCATCATCAAAATATGAGATTCAACATGTTCTTCACCGTCACTTCGTTTAGGGCTTGATAATCGATATATAATTTAAGGCTCCCATCTTATTTCTTCTAGAAGAGGATTGGAGCTTCGAATGGTGCTTTTGAACCACTAATGAGACCACCGCTTAGTAGGTCATCTATCTGTTTTATGAGTTCTACCAACTCTGGAGGGGCCATGCAGTATGGTGGTATGTCTAGAGGCTTAACTCCCAGCTCCAACTCAACATAGTGATCCACGCCTCTGTATGGTGGTAGAGTTTTCAGTAATTCAATCGATATTAGATCTGAGAACTCCTTCATAATGTTCGTCACCACGGTAGGTTCTTGAATGACCTCCCCACCAAGTGTCTCTAGTTTTATAGCGGCTATAAAGATTAATTCACCTTTTTGTACCCGTTTCTTCAATTATAATATTGATATTTATTGTGGATCCTTGGTTCCTCCTCGAGAAATTGGAACCACACAGGGGTTGTCACCTCTCATTAGACATAGGAAGTTCAGGAATGTCATGGGCACTAACTTCACTGCGTGCATGAACTCCATTCTGATAATTATATGGAAGTCGTCCAATGGCACTACCATCATATTTGTGCTCCTGCTCCACGTTTCGATCTTGATGGAGACCCCCTTTGCTAGTCTGGAGATCTGCTTGGCCTCCGAGTTCACAGCCTTCGTACAATTTTGGTTCTTCTCCAAAATTAATCCAAGTTGCTTAGCTTCTCGATCGATAATAAAATTGTGGGTAGCACTCGTGTCCATCATTGCAAGGGTTGTTCGGTAATTTAGGTAAATGTCCACATACACAAACATTAACTCGTTGCTCCCTACCTTCAATGGCTTTGCCTTTGTGTTCTCCCCCATTTGACCCCACAACACATTCAACAAACGTATTGCTCCCATTCGGGGTCCTTGCGACTCCTCATCATCGTTGTTGGATTCAGAACTACTCGAACTAAGGGTGATGGCTTTGCCCTTGTCTGACATGTGGGGGTGTACTGATCCAGTTAAAACATTAAGTGCCTGCATTTGCCAGCACTCCCTTACCATTTGCGGTCCTCCGCACAAGAAGTATCTGCCATATTTCAGGGCTTTGCCTTGTGAGCTTGGTCCCTTATGGAAGTTCTTCATTTGTTCGCCCCTAGACTCCTTCGCTCAAGAGTATTTTGTTGGATGATTTCGTGAGGATTATTTCTACTTTCCTAAGTCATATAAAGAAACAAAGTCAATTAGTCTTTCTGTAGTGGCAATTGCACCGACCACGTCGGTGACATTCCTCCGATGTAGTTCTTGTTGTGCCCATGACTTCAAGCCATCGAGGAAGCTAAATAGCTTGTCCTTCTCAAACATGTCCTGTATATCCAGCATCAATGCCGAATATTGTTTCACATAATCTTGAATTGATGTACTTTGGCGGAGTTGTCTCAGTTTCCTTCTTGGGACAAACTATGTGTTATCGGGTAAGAACTGAGTTCTCAACTCTCGCTTCAAGTCATCTCATATGTCCACTCGAAATCAGCCTTGCTGGATCTCTTCCTAATGGGTTCATCACTAAAGTTTTGCATCTTTATTCATATACATTATTGCTATTGAAACTTTAGTTTCCTCAGAATTGGGCCTCGTAGAATGAAAATATTGTTCCATTTCGAATAGAAAATTTTTTGATGGCACCCCCATAGCAATGCAGCTCTAGTGCCCTGAAACTTTGTGACAGCACAGCGCGAGTATTGTTCCCTCTCGCATTAAGAGTCCTTGTGAGCAACGTCACCTTGGATGTGAGTTCCGCCATAACTTCATGTAAATATCGTACAGAGTCTTTGGTGTCCTCCATCAGTCAGTTTATTAAGGACTCAATCTTATCGATCCGAGATTCAGCTTCTTCTTGCGAACTCTCTACCCCAAGGAGCCTTCGTTGGCCTTGGTAGAGTTCCTCCAAGCTCGCTTTAATAACATCGAGGTAGGTTTCCGCCAATGTAAGTCTCATATTGTGGCTCCTTTTCTCAATTGGTACTCTAGATTATGCCTCCTTCACTCATGGATAATACCTAACTTCACGCTCATCTTGTTCACTATTACGCTCCTCATAAGTGGCTCCAACAGCTTGCAAGTGAGTTTGCACTTGCAGCCCACTTGCGTCTGCTTGGGGCAAAGGTCCGGCTTGCCCCATCTTGCTCGATTCACCATGGTGTTTTGCCATGGCAAGATTGAGAATCTTCTTCGCTACTTGTTTGAATTACTTGATCATTTTGATACCATAATATCATGGACTTAGCTGAATTTGCCTAAGCTGTATGGCACCTTAGTTGCAAACTAGAAGACTTAGTTGAATGATAGAACCCCAGAAGGAGCTCTATAGATTTTGATCCTTGAGGGAGATCAACCCTTGGAACGCTGTAGGCGTTCCTCCCTCCTAGACTCGGCACAAGGCTGAATTAAAATTGTAGATTTTTTGATTCAAGAGGGGGGGGCTACATATTTAAATAGGGATCAAAACCCTAGCCCAAAGGGGTGCTTGCCTAAGTAAAATTATCCCTTTGCCCCTCCTATAGCCGACCTGCCTTAAGAGGAACAGGGGGCGGCTAGGTTGGCTATATAGCCGATCTAAAAAGGGGGAAACCCTGGTCGACCAACCCAGTAAGGGAGGTGGTGGCCACTAAGCCCTAAGGGCTAATCTAAACCCTAGTCATACTCCTTTATAAGATAGGAGTGACTTTATTATAATCTAGTAGGATTTTATTGACTACTTCTGTCACGCCCCCCCGAATTATAACACATTCGAGAGGTGTGACCTTATCTTAAAAGTCGATAATATTATCAACAACATAATCCATCCAAGATCCAAACAATCATTTGAGGATACTAAGAATAACATGCAGTCACTCAATCACTTTCATAGAAACCTGTGCAGATTATAATCTCTTCACATTCTCTTAATAAATCACAAAATCGATCCAAAACCAATGCAGCTAAATATAATCCACATTCATAAAGTCCACTAATGTGATAAAATCTATATGACTTTAGAAAACAACCATACACCACCACTTCATATATTATATAGCAAGTTTAACATTCAAGATCCCACACAAGAGGGTAGTTTTAAAAATATTATATAGTTATCCCTCTTCAAAATATGTCTACAACTTTACTTTAGACCCAAGGTATAGACATACAATGATAACATATTGTCAAATGAACATTTAGCCCAAGAACTTCTTGCTTTCCCATTGCTTTAGCCCAATATCAAGTATTTAAATAAATGCCAAGCCAACCTGAAGAAGATTAGATAGCAACAGAGTGAGCTAAGAAGCCCAACAAGTATCAAACAGGTTCAAAGCAAGGAAAGGTATTTTCAAATTGAACCTGATATAAGAGTGCAAGGTAGGGAATACAAAAGTCTTCACATAGAGCATCAAATCATATTTACAACCACAAGGTTCATCTCGTTCGAAGCATACATCCATAACAATTTGGGAAGGTAATTGGAGCATATATGGCAATCAAAAGCATTTTAGTATATTCAATGACATTTAAAGTTTTAGGAGCATATCAATAATACATGAAATACTTTAGAACATGATAAAGGAACAAATATCAAACTTAAGCTCGTACGTCACATTTGAAGTTAGATGAATATCATAGGCATAAGTATGTCAAGCAACATAATAATGGCAAACGAAATATTTTGGAGCCTATCAATGAGAATACAAAATATTTCGGAGCATATCAAGGAGGTATAGGACATTTTTTAGAAGTATATCAATGATGTATGAATATTCTCAAAAGCATATCAAATGAACAACGGTAAAAGCTCAAAGATCATTCAGACATAACATTCATTTTATTCTTATCCAAAGTGCATAAATAACTCAAAAGCAATGCTTTGGATATCATATCAAAAACATAGAGGGCGAAGTGGGAATATAAACATAATATGGAACATCCATCGCCGAATGACCACCAAACATAAGTCTCCTACGTCTAGGAGCTCCATCCACCCACGTTTGAGTGAAGACATAGGGGGCCGACAGAGCACGCGGGCTCTAAGCACAACTCCTTTTATCATTTCTGGCAAAGGTTCACATTGTCCCACAAACACCGGAGTACAAAGAGACATGAGCAATAAATTTGGCATATATCAGAAGCACATGCGGAATAATAAATTATACATGCACCTAAATAGAATAATAGAATATAACATCAATTAATACATAACATATTCTGATATGTAAGGAAGTCAAGGACAAGAGCATTAGAGATTTCAGTTTTGAAATGGAAGAAGCAAGTATAGGCAAAATTGATACAATCCCTACTCTGGCTGAATTATGAAGGCAAAATACAAAGTTATTTAGATGATCAAACATGCTCCAAATTACTCACTAAAGGTATTGTTAAAAAGATAAATCAATCTAGTTTTGTATGAAATATGTTTCATATAAATTAAAGGTCTCTACAAAGAATTATTGATGATTTTGTAACCAAAGGTCCAGAATCACAGTCTCCGTTTTGTAGAATTCATATGGTCCATCAATATGGGGGTTTTGATAGTTATTTGGACTCCAAATCGTTTAATCATGGGTTCAACAGAAAGGTCTAAAAGCCTATTTTCTAACTAATCAAGTTTTACATAAATCAGGAACTCCAACAGGAAGATATAAGAAATATAGTGATGAAAAGTCATGAGCTACAGATTCTGTTTTACAGATTTCATATACTCAATTGAAGTAAACGTTTGGGCTAGCAAATAAACTCCAAATTCTTTAAACTTAGGTCAAAAGAAAGATATTTGAATCTATTTTTGAAAAAGACTAAGTTTTGTCTAAATCAAAGATCTGTACTAAGTGTTACAGCAAGAACAAAACAGATAGGTCATAATCTTGATAATATTATAGATTCATACTTAGGCAGCCAACAAAAGATTTTGGATTAGTTCATAATTTTCTTCATAAATCAAGGCAAAAACAAATACAAATTTTAGTAGGAGAAAGATAGAACACTTGCCTTTGAATATTTTAGTCCCACAAGTGTGAATTAGATCACAATCTCAAAATCTCCAAATTTCTTCTTCTTTCCTTCTCTTCTTCTTCTTTCTTCTTCTTCTCCTCAAGTTCACGTTGCAGCCAAAACAATCCTCCCCCCCCCCCCCCCCTCCTTTTTTTTCTATAATTATTAATTATTTAAGCTAACATATGTGTTGATAGGTGGCAAACATGCATGCAATATACTTATGTATCACCTATGCACATGTACAAGTGGCACTACTTTAAATAAGGTAGTGATACATGTCCTCACCATGATTCTTTTTTTTTAACTTAATGTGAATCTTTTATAATTTATTTCATATTTTTTTTAAGATTCACACTTAGTTCCCTAGCAATCAACTTTCAATATAAAATTATTTAATCAAGAAAATTAATAAATAAATCCTTAAATTTTACAAATGAGTCCTCATAAATAATTTAAAATATATCATTAAAAATATTTCAGAAATGAGGGATATTACAACTTCTTAGGGAGATTAGGACTCAACCCTACTAGAGTCCTATTAAACTCGCCCTCTTAAAATTAGCCTTATCCTCAAGGCTGCGGTTCCATGAACTTGGGGAACTAGGTCTTTAGCATCTCATATGATTCTCATGCTATTATCAATTGAACTTTGGCCTCCTCATCAGCTGGTGTGTTAGTTGGAAGGATTTGAGCTAAGTCATCTTCTTTAAATTTCCATTTGAGGTGTGATACCCGGTGGATCAACTGTAATCTTGATCTGGTGCACAGATCTGATCTCTAGGTTAGGGCTCCAATGTGGTCCCCAATTTTGCAAGGCCCAAAGAAATAGAGAGATCACTTCTTTAAGGCCCGAGTTTCCTACTGATCGGGCTGGAGGTGTAAGAAAACTCGATCTTCAATTTTTTGTCTATTCTGAAGTTTGTTGGGAGGCCATTTCTTCTTTGCATGTGCTGGCGTGAGCATCGATTGTAATTCTTTTGGGCTTACTCCTCTTTCGTGCCATGGACCATCTTGCATAAGGGTGACGCCGATCTCAACTCTGGATGTGTCTACTCCAAGTATGAACACATTACCACGTTCAGGTAATACTAGCATCGATATAGATGGCATCATGGCTGTGGGGGTCATGTGGATGCCATTCTCCTATTCCTTCTTGCGATTGTGGGCCGTGGATCCAAGGTCATCATCAGGGAAGACTTTTAGCATCATGGTCTGCTCCTCGGTGAAGTCGTGGAAGTAGCTCGAGATGAGCGAGCACTGCATCAGAACCCATAGCTGGTTCAGTTGAATGTGGCACTTCAGGAAGAGCTTATCCCTGCAGACAAAGAGGTAAAGTTTTTGGAGATAAAGTGACATTGCAAGAGAAGATTGTGGTTGAATGATCTGTATCTCTTGCGTCTCATGGACAATCTTTTTAACTTCGGTCCTCTGAAAATGTGGACAGCAATATGGCCGAATATGTGCTAGGGGTTCCCCTTGTAAGACCAACATATGGGGGTCGTGTAGTCTGGTAGGAAGGAGTCGGCTCGATTCAACGGACGTGTCTGAGATTTCAGTGAGCTTCTCCAAGCACTGTGTCAAGATCATCTTTTCTTTATTCTCTCATTTCCCATATAATGTCACTTATTTTCTTTTGTCATTCATAAGGTCGTTGGAGCTCTTGGTATCGGCGAGGATGGTGACAGGCTGATGCTTGATAAAGCCATCAATGTCCAATATTTGTGGTTGAGCATGAAAGGTACGGGCGACTGATTATAGTTTTTCCTTCATATCCTTATCCTCGGACTCGAGAGCTATATCTTTGAGTTTGGGTTCTTCAGTGGGCTCAACCAATAGAGGTCTCTCTTTTTTACAATGGTGGTCTCGGCTCCACAATTTATTATAATGCCAACATAGGCCCTTTGCCGATCTGTCACAAAACTCTTCTCTTGTTAAGTTTTTCGGCTGAGGTGACCAGCTAGTGGTAGATGGGGCCGAGAGTCTCTGTGCTGCTGGTCGTACGGTGACTTTGGTCCTCCGAGCATCTTAGTTCAGTCTGTCTTCATGTAGTCGTGCGAAGGAGATGGCTGGTTGCCTTAAGTGTGTACAATTATCGCGCTTTAACTTCTTCTTGAATCTCCGACTTCAAGCCCTCAATGAAAGTTCTCAATATCTATTTTTTAGACTAATCATGAGTTTAATTAGTAAACCTTTCAAACTTGATTTGGTACTCATAGATGGTAGAGGTTTGACGGATCTTCGTTAGTTCTTCGTCAAGGTTCTTATAATTGATTGGTGCTAAAGGTTTATATGCTTTTGGTTGGGATGTGGCTCTCATGCTCTGAGCATCTTGATTGAGGTGCCCTTCTTAAAGTTGTACAAAGGAGATCGACGTCGTCGAGGTGTAGGGCTGTCATGTCTTATCCTCGCTTCTTATCTCTGATGGGTTCTTTTTGCAATCAGAATTTGCTCCATGTTGTGATCTTCTTGGGCTTAGTGATCGGTCCAATCTAAACTCTTCGAAGAGAGCACGTAATTTAGCATCCATACGCATCTCAAAAGCCTCCAATTTGGCTTCGAATAAGCTCAGCGATATCATGACGTAAGGATCTCCAACCTGTCAAACAAACCGACTAAAAAGTGTAGCTACAATTTTCAGGTTGAAGGCAGTGAATGACAGTAATGTTGGGACTACAGGGGTGAAGTCTCCAGGTGGAGGATGGCAGCCAAGGGTAGCAGCAACTGTGGAGGAAGAAGAGGGTAGCAGCAACGTCGATTATGACTGCGCTACGACTTTATGGCTGCAAGTGGCGTCAGTTGCAACAAGGGTGCAGCTACAATAGGAGAAAGACGGGGCAATGTTGTACACGACTATTGCGGAGGAGGGCAACAGTGGTATGGAGCGAGAGATGGCTGTTGTTGTGTTCAATTTGTTGTTGCCCACGATCAAGATAATTGGCAGCGAACGATTGTTGCGGGCTGTGATGTAAACAAATTACAGTGAAAGATCGCTGCTGGTAGCTTTTTACCGCAAGGATCGCTGCTGACTGTGATCAAGGAGGATGGTAGCAAGAGGTCACTGTTGGCAGCATTAGGCAGTGAAAGATGCATATTGCAGTTGAAGGGATAAGGGAGATTGGGCGACTGAAAGATTGGTGGACCGAAGGCTTCAATTTTTAGTAAGAATGGTGGGGTTTGGCGATGAGGAAAAGAGAGTCTAAAAGCCCATAAAAAATAGCACTCAAATCCGATAGAATTCGATGAAAAAATTTGCGGCGATGTGCAGTCCTGCTGAACAGATTTTACGTCGGAGAAATGATGACTTCTTGACATAATTTCCAGAGGAAAGTTCAAGAAAATTATACAAAAACCCTTGGTTTAGATGTTGGGAATACCAGTAACAAGTTTGGCAGCATAACAGTAGGGAAATAGGGCAAAAGATGAAAGGTAGATCCTTTGTCGTAAAAATTCTAGAACTACGTGCTGGTGAAAGATTGCAAAAGAAAACCAGTTCCAGAAGGAATTTTTTCAGGAAATTAGTCCCAGATGAAAGCCAAGTTGATCTTTGGAATTATATAAAAATTTTGGCCAAAAAGGATGAACAAAAGTTTAGTTCAAGAGGCCAATAGACGGAAGGCAGATTCTCCGTCATAAAATTTTAGCACTGCGCGACAAAGAATCGCAGTGCTATAAGTCCGGATCCAAAAGGAGTTTGTTTATGAGATTGGTCTTAGATGAAAGCTAAGATGATCTACAAAATTATATAAACGATTCAGCTAAAAAGGACTATCTAAAGTTCAGTTCCAAGGAGCAACAATCAGTTGAAAATTTTTGTAGTGTTTTATCTTCGCAACGATGATAACATTTACAACAATACAAATTTTACAGCAAAAAAAGTTTGGAAAAACTTCTCCCATATATAGGATAGAGGAATAGCAGTAGCAAGAGGCATGGGCTTTGGAGTTTTTACTAGATCTTCGATGTTGATGCAGAGGAAGGAAGCAGATTGATGGATCTGCGGTTGGTGGGCGACGATGGAGGCGATGTCAAAAGTAATTGTGGGAATTGCTTGGGAAGGTGGAGGCGTGGATGATGGCTACAGGGGCAGCAAGATCGCTGCTCTAATACCAGATGATAGAGCCCCAGAAGGAGCTCTATAGATTTTGATCATTGAGGGATATCAACCCTTGGAACGCTGTAGGGGTTCCTCTCTCCTAGACTCGGCACAAAGCTGAATTAAAGTTGTAGATTGCTTAATTCAAGAGGGGGGACGGCTACATATTTACATAGGGATCAAAACCCTAGCCTAAGAGGGTACTTACCTAAGTAAAATTACCCCTTTGCCCCTCCTATAGTCGACCTGCCTTAATAAGAACAGGGGACGGCTAGGTTGGCTCTATAACTGACCTAAGTAGGGGGAAACCCTGGCCGACCAACCCAGTAAGGGAGGTGGCGGTCACTAAGCCCTAACTAATCTAAACCTTAGCCATACTCCTTTATAAGATAGGAGTGGCTTTATTACAATCTAGTATGGTTTTATTGACTACTTAGGGAGATTAGGATTCAACCCTACTGGAGTCCTAGTATTGGAATTGCCTAAGTCGTGAAGCAAACTTGCCCAGTGTTTCAGACTTAGCTAGGATTGCCTAAGTCATGAAACATCGAAGTGTTATTTGCCCGTAAAGGATCAGCCCACTTGGAATCTCGTGTGGGTCCCGAAGGACCTGTAAAATATAAGTTGATTAGCTTGAAAATGAGCAGCGGACAAGTCCCGATGTCTCTCAAAGAGGAAAGTTTTACAAGCAATTCATGGAACAACTTGAGTGCAACATAGTAAAGAGAGAAAGGGAGCAAAATAGAACTTTAGAGGGCTATATAAATAGTCACAAGTCCGCAAACGATGGTTCCCAAGGCGTCGGACGCAAGACAAGTTCAACTTTTAATGAATGCTCACGCCCGACATATGACCGAAGCCCCATCCAACCCTATACCACCCGGATGGTTCTAGGGTGCCGAGATGACTTACATTTTGGGCCGCTCAGAGCATTGTCGCAACACGTAAAAACGGCCCAAAACTGAGCTATTTTGGGCTATTTTGGCTCCACGTAGCGAGCGATCATTCTGTAATGTTACAGATTATTTTCGCTCATATTTCTTTGGTAAAATCATATAAAATCAAGGCAAAACATACTACCAAACATCTATGTAAGCAAGCAAAAGCGACGAATGGTCATTGAGCGAAGATGTTGCGGTTGAGCAATGATCGTTCGTGACATTGAATTTGACTTGATATCATCAATGTTGGACTGGAAACTCGAGTCTATGTAGCCGTCAACTTGTAGGCTACCTCCTCCATATACCAGTAAAAGATCCTTAGTCCTTCTCAAGTACTTAAGGATACACTTTACTGCCTTCCAGTGTTCCAAACCTGGATCTACCTGATACCTGCACATGACACTCAGAGAATGCGCTATATTAGGCCTGGTACATAACATGGCACACATAATAGACCCTATCGCTAAGGCATAGGGTATCCTATCCATGCCTGCCCTTTCTTCAGGAGTCTTTGGGGACATACTCCTAGAAGTGATATTTCATGTCTCGTCGGTATGAGACCTCTTTTGGAATTCTCTATGCCAAACCTTTTGACGGTGGAGTCTATGTACCTGGACCGGAATAAGCTAAGCATCTTCTTGGATCTATCTCTATTGATCTGGATCCCCAAAATATAGGATGTTTTCCCTAAGTCCTTCATGGAGAAGTTCTTGGATAGCTAAGCCTTAGCTATGGAGAGCATTCCTATATTATTCCCGATAATTAAGATGTCATCCACATATAGCACCAAGACGGTGATATCGCTCCCACTTACCTTCTTGTACACACAAGGCTCATCTTTGTTCTTAATGAAGTCATAAGATCTAATTGCCTTATCAAATCTTATGTTTCAACTTTGGGAAGCTTGCTTCAATCCATATATAGACTTGAATAACCTACATACTTTATATGGACTCTCTTTGGATACGAATTCCTTTGGCTATATCATATACACCTTCCCCTCAAGGTTGCCGTTGAGGAATGTCTTTTTCACACACATCTACCAGATCACATAATCATAGTGTGCTGCAAGGCCAAAAGAATTCTGATGGATTTAAGCATAGCTACAAGTGAAAATGTTTCATCATACTCAACTCCTTGCCTTTGACAATATCCTTTAGCTACCAGCCTTGCCTTATAGGTCTCCACCTTTCCATCTACTCCAATTTCTTCTTGAAGATTCATTTTCAACCGATGAGTACAATACCCTTATGTGCATCCACAAGGTTCTAAACCTTGTTAAAGTACATAGAATCCATCTCAAAATTTATGGCTTCTTCCCACTTCCCGGAGTCTATACTCGTAATAACATCGTAGATTGAGGATTAACATCTTGAGAGTCCTCTCCACTAATATATCCCACATATCTTTCAGGATGGTTAGATACTCTACTAGACCTGCGTAAATTTGGAACTTGTGTACTAGGTACCTGAATAGACTCAAGCTCTAGAATGGTACTTGAGCTAGGTTCTCCAACCTCACTCAACTTTATCTCACTCCCACTGTTTTCACCATGAATGTGTTCCTTCTCAAGAAACATAGCTCTCTTGGCAACAAAGACCTTTCGATCATCGGGATGATATAAATAATACCCTAAAGTCTCCTTAGGTTATCCCATGAACATGCACTGTTTCGTCATTAATTCCAACTTATCAGGGTTGTGTCTTGTAGCTGTTAGAACCCTAGCTGAGTTGAGTCCTATTCGATTGAGTTGAGTCCTTAGATTGGGCCTTATTGGCTAACCTAGACCTAGCATTAGGTCGACAAGTAGATATGAGTCCATTGTAATAAATCAACCCAAATCCTAGTAGAGTTAGGATTTGTCTGAACTATAGTCGAATTAAGAGTCAGAGTTGGATTCGGGTTAGAGTCAACCAAGTATGTAATAAACCCTAAACAAGCCACCACCCCTATTGAAGAAGTGGTTGGCTAGGGTTAAGGGAAGAGTCCTCATGAAGAGGGGGTCTTCTAGCCGCCTCCCTCCTCTTAGGAGAGGTCGGCTAGGGTTAGGAGAGAAGAGATCCATTTAGCTAGGACTCTATGCAAGGTTGAATAAGAAGTAAATTAGGAGTTGGAGACCCCTAAAGCTGTTGGCCACATCATGGTTAGGAGTTGGCTAGGGGTTAGGAGTTGGAGAGGAGAGGGAAGCTTCCAAGAGTACAAGTCCTATTAGGAGTTAGGGTTTTGAGTCTCTATATAGACTCATGTAGCCACCCCTTTTTTCATCAATAGATTAAATTCCTTTTAGCAATTGTGCAGAATACCTTGAAGGAGAGAACCCCTATAGAGTTCCAAGAGGCCGATCCCCTATAGAGATCAACCCAAGCTTAGAATCCGCAAGGGTTCCAACACTTGGTATCAGAGCAGTGTTCCTCAAAGCTTCGTTGCCCTTCTATAGCCACCCATCATCGTCATCTATCTCCCAAGCAATTTTCATAATTGTGATGATCATCGCCAACTCCACCATCATCATCACTGTTATAAATCACCCCTTCAATCTCGATACAAATTGCATCAGGTTCAAGTATTCTACCTTACTACTACTACAATTTAGTTATCTTAAACCCAAAAAATCAAAAAAAGTGTTCCTATTTCACTGCAAAAACTTATCAATACAAAGTTATGATCTTTACGATGAAAGTTGCACTACAAGATTTCAGCCACATACTTGCTGCTGCCCTTCCACAGCCATCCATCAGCCTCCCATAGCCGTCCAAAGCAATTCCCACAAGTACTTGAAAATCGTCACCAAATTTCACCATCATCTCCACTACCACATATCATCCTTTGATCTCCCCATGAATTGCAATAGGTTCTGGTTTCCTACCTTATTGCTACTGTAATTTAGTTATCCCTATTCAAAAAATCCAAAAAAAATTCATTCCTATTTGGTGCACAAACTTTTCGTTGTAAAGTTTCCATCTTTACGACAAAAGTTACGCTACAAAATTTCAGCCGCTTAACCTTGAATAATTAATCTTGCTGCTATATTTTTACTGACCAAATCTCTATGAAATTTTTATGATGGCTTTAGCACTTCCTAACTTCATATTTTCCTTTGGTTTCCTCAAAAAATTATCAATATAACCTACTGATCTTTTATGTCCAAACTACTACACTTTAGACGTAAAAATCTACCGTAGTACCTTCTCATATTCCTTGATCTTGTCAAAAATTTTGCTATCGTTTTCTTCCACAAATTTTTTGACAGCATTACCTTTCCCTTGCCAATGGATTTCCATTGAGTTTTACTCAATTCCTTATTATGAACTACTGCAAAAAATTTCGATTTACTTTTGAAATCTTTCATTGAAAAAAATCTATAGCAACACCTTCTCGTAATCATTGATTTAGCCGAACCTTTTGCTATCGTTTCCTTCTACTAAATTTTTTATGACATTGTCTCTTCCTTACCAATAGATTCCTTTTGAGTTTCACTTGAATCTTTATTGTGAATTGCTAGAAAAAATTGTGTCTTTACTACTATAATTTTTCAATGAAAACCAAAACCTAACCATCTTGCTGCCACCAACTAAGACATCTTTAGGGCATCCCTTTAGCTTTAAGATGTAACCATCAGAACCTACTTTTATAACCCTAATAGCACACAAAACTATAGCCCAAAATGGTAAACCCTTGCAACCACAATCTTCTACCATCGATCTTTCATCTGAACCTTCCACCACCCGATGCCATTGACCCGTCAATAGAAAAATGACAAAGACATCATTGATCTACAGGCATACACCATGGCTTCTCAAGATCTAATTGATGCCAAATTTGAGGTATTGGAATCTCGGCTCGAATCACGGCTTGAATCGCGCTTGGAGGATAAACTGCACGCTTTGTTCCGGAGTCCAAGATTGGACAACCACCGAGTCCAACCAAAGTACAACAATGAGAAAGTTTATAGAGGCCTTCATAGAAGGAGGGACAACCCTCAGACATGATACAGCCACGCATGAGGGTGGACTTACCTCGATGGGAAGGAGACCTGACGGGATGGATTTCGTGTGCCGAACATTACTTCTGCTATTACCGAACACCTGAGGATTCCATGGTGGACACCGTTGTCAACCATCTCGAAAAAGATACTATACGATGGTACAATTAGCTTGAATACACCCATGGGGTTTCGACGTGGATGCAATTCAAGAAGGCACTGATGAACCGCTTTGGGCCGACCAAGTACGAATTAGCAATGAACAACTTGCCAAGATCTGACAAGCCTCCACGATCCAAGAATACTAGACTAGGTTTGAGGAATTATCTTACATTGCTCATGATTGGTCTGGTTATTAAGGATATCTATCGAAGGACTCAAGTCATAAATTAAAGGAGATGTTAAAGTGTGGCAGCCATGCACCGTGACGGTCGCAATCTCTTTCGACCGAATTCAAGAGGAGCGACTCAACCAAGATGCTTGGAGGATGAGAACCACTCCTAGACCAGTAGCATACAAACCTCCAGCACCCTCTACCCTTAGCTGACCTTCGTTGTCAAAGAAATTGATGAGAGAAGAACTACGCGACAGATTGGCGAAGGACCTTTGTTGGCATTGCGATGAATAATGGAGTTGTGATCATTGCTGCAAAAAGGGGTGCCTCCTACTAATTAAACCCATTGAAGATATGGAGGAGGAGGTCTAAGAGCATAAAGAAGAGGTCATGGATGAAGAACAGCAGATGACCAATTGTACAATGCATGCTTTTGCTGACTACGCGAACCCACAAACGATGAAAGGAGGACTACTTAAGTAGTAATCAATCACTGTCCTCATCGATACCGGGAGCACTAATAATTTCATGAACAGCAAGGTTACTACTCGGATGGACATACATATTGAGGATTATAGCAGGTTTGACGTTAAGGTAACCGACGGCCAAATTTTGAAGTACGACTAAAAATGCCCGTGGGTGAAATTATTGCTATAGGACCAAGAGATACTTGCTAATTTCTTCCTACTCCCTTTGAATGAATATGAGGCTGTGTTCGACATCAAATGGCTGACTACATTAGGTGATGTTCCCTAGAATTTTTCTAAATTTATCATGAAAAGTTTTAGCAATAGGAAATAGGTGCTTCTACACGGGAAATGCATTAGCGACGTAATGATGATTTGCACACAGCAAATGGAGGAAGTTTTGCATAAGGTGAACAGTGGCTTCCTAATGCAACTCTGATAGCAATATATGGGTGAGCCAACAAAAATTAAAGATCCAAACCCACTCTACTTGCTTGCTGAATTTTCAGATGTCTTCGCCGAACCGTGCAGCCTTCCTCCTACCCGCCGGCATGATCATCAAATTTTGATTCTTCCAAGCAAACAACCAGCAAACACTCGGCCATATCACTATCATCACCTCTAGAAAGAGAAAATAGAGAGGATTAAAAATGAGATGCTTGAAACAGAGGTCATCCGGCCAAGTTGCAGCCCCTACTCTTCACCGGTGCTAGTTTTACCCGACCTCGACAAAGTGATTATGATTGACGCATCGGAAGCTAAAATTTATGTTATCCACATGCAAGGTGGTCGACCCCTAATATGTACTGAGGCTCTCCCTGCAATTCACATGATGCTTCTGATCTATAAAGCGGTACTAATTGCCATTGAAATTGAAATTTTGCATGATACAGATCAACTGCATGAAGGAGAAATAAAAACAAGCTTGGCAAAATCGCTACTCCTATCCACCTCAGACTCAGAACGGGCTCACACCACCAAAGACTTTATCAAAGGGTAGCTATTATTCCAAAAGAAGGTATAGTTACTATTAAATAACAACCATGTGGCAGCCCATGCAAGTAAGAAACAACCCCCCGACAAATATAGAAGCAGAAGATAGTTTGCTATTGAAGATCGAGTTTTCCTTCATCTTCATCCCAACCAGTAGGAATTTATGAAGACTTGAGCCTCACAGAAGTGGTCTCCCAGTTTCTTTGGACCCTATAAAATTGGAGATCGCATTGGAGCCATAACTTGTGGATCAAATCGGCACATAATTTTAAAATTATAATTGATCCTCCAGGAATCTTATCGCAAATAGAAGTTTAGAGAGGATGACTCATCCTAGATCTATCCATCCAACATCCCAGTTGATGAGGAGGCCCAGGTTCAACTGATGATTGTATGGGATCATAGGATTGTGACACATCACTGTCTAGTCACTACTATTGACGCTAGACCGCAGGAGCAGGATGCACCAACTATAGGAGCCACGAGGGAGCCTCATGAGGAGTTACATATCAGAACTCGGAGACGTGAAGCTCAACCTTGAGAACAAGGTTGATTTGAAAAGGGCGGTTCTGTTAGGACCTTAGCTGAGTCAAGTCCTAGTCGATTGAGTTGAGTCCTTAGATTGGACATTGTTAGCCAACCTAAACCTGATATTAGGTCGGCTAGGAGAAGATTTGAGTCTATTGTAATAAATTAGCCCAAATCCTAGTAAGGTTAAGATTCAACTGAACTGGAGTCTGATTACGAGTCAGAGTTAGATACAAGTTAAAGTCAATTGTGTCATGATGTAAGAAACCTCAATCTAGCCGTCACCCCCTAATAAAGAAGTGGTTGGCTAGGATTAGGGAGTAGCCCTTATGGGATGAGAGTCTCCTAGCCGTCTACTCCTCTTAAGAGAGGTCGGCTAGGGTAAGAGGGGGAGAGTTCCACTTAGATTGGACTCTCTCTAGTTAGAGACCCCTATAGCCACCAACCACATCATGGTTAGAAGTTGGCTAGGGGTTAGGAGTTTAGGGGAAGAGGAGTCTTAGTTTAATAGGAGTCTTGGTTTACTTGGAGTAGAAGTTGCTTCTTAGAGTTAGAGTTAGAGTTGTTAGAAGTAGGAGTCTTGGAGTATGAGTCCTATTAGGAATTAGGGTTTAGAAGCCCTATAAATAGCTTATATTCTCCCCTCTTTTAATCATGAATAGATGGATCTTTTCAGCAACCTTTGATTAGCAACTTGGAGTGTAGAACCCCTATAGAGTTCTAAGGAGGTCGATCCTCTATAGAGATCACCCCAAGCTTAAAATCCGTAAGGGTTCTAACACATCGATAGCATCCACTTTGATGAAAAAATTCTGCTACACTACCTTCGATACTACTTAATGCATCCAAACCCAATCCCTACCGAACTAGTTACTGTCATCAATAGTAACCCTAAGCCACCCCTCTAACCCTAAATCTCTATCATCATAACCCCTAAATGACCCCTATAACAGTTCCAAACCACAGCCCCAATAACAACCTAAAACAACAGCATATCAGCCCCAAACCGCAGCCATCTACCCTTGATCCACCATCTCTTTCAGCCACCAATCCACCCAACTGGTTCATGCCATTGATCCAATAATAGCATAAGGATCTTGAAATTACATATTTTGAGTCTTATGCCATGGCATTAGTAGATTTGATTGGTGCTGAGTTGGAGGCCTTCGAGACGCGATGGAGGATAGACTACGCGCTCTCTTTGCAGAATTCAGATTAGAAACCATGACCATCGAGATCACAGCCAGGTGAGAGATCAGACCATAAAGAGAACCCTCTAGAGAAGGAAGAATGCAATATGGATCCAGCACCTACATGCATGAAGGTGGACTTCCCTCGATGGGAAGATAGAGACCCGACGGGATGGCTTTTGTGTGTGGAATGCTGCTTTCACTATCACCGAACACTGGAGGCTTCCATAGTGGACATCGCTATCATCCACCTCGAAGAAGATGTAATTTAGTAGTATAATTGACTTAAGCACACCCAAGGAGTCCCAACATGGAGACAATTTAAGAGCGGGTTGCTGATTTGCTTTAAACCGATGGAGTACAGGAACACGAATGTCCAACTCATGAAGAATCACTAAACCTTAATCGTGCAAGAATATCAAACCAAATTTGAGCATCTTTCAAATCAAACTTAAGATTGGACTGAAAAGTAATTGCTAGGGATGTTCATCGAAGGATTAAAATCGGAGATCAGATGCAAAGTCAAGGCGCGATAACCGCATACATTGGGGGCTACCATCTCCTTCACCTGCATCCATGAGGAACAGCTAAACAACGATGCTTGAAGGACCAAGATCATGAACCGACTAGCAACCATCAAGCCTTCGTCCTCCCCTATTGCCAACCAGACCTTTCAGCCCAAGGAACTTATCCGAGAAGATCTTTGCGATAGATCCGCGAAGGGCTTATGTCAGCATTACAACGAACTTTGGAGCCACAACCATCGCTGCAAAAAAGGGAAGCTTCTTAAGATAGAACCTATTGAAGAATCGGAATGAGACGAACATGAGGAGGAGAACATGAAGGAGGACCTGTAGCCGGCCAATTGCACTACTCATGCTCCAATCGGCTATACAAACCCACAAACAATGAAAGTTAAAGGATTCCTTAAGCAGTAGCCTGTCACCATCCCCAACAAGACTAGTAGCACCAACAAATTTATGAATAGCAAGGTTGCTGTCTGATTGATGCTCCAAAATGAAGATTGCAGTAGGTTTGATGTTAAGGTAGTCGACGATAAAATTTATGAATAACAATTATTGCTGCAAGATCAAGAAATAATTGTTAATTTCTTCCTTCGCCCACTCAATGATTACGAGGCTATGCTTGCCATCAAATGGTTGACTATGCTATGTGATATTTCTTAAAAAAATTTAAAATTAATTATGAAATTTTTCAGCAAAGGGAAACAAGTGATCACATTGGAACCATGATCTATGGATCGGATCTGCATCCTAATTCAAAATTACAACTGATCCTCATGGAATATCATTACAAATGGAAGTTCAGATAGGATGACTCACCCAGATCCATCCATCTGACACCCAAGTTGATGAGGAGGCCCAATTCCAACTGGAGATTGCATGGCATCGCAAGATCACGATGCATCACCATCTAGATACAACCACCGATAAAGAGATAAAAGACAAAGCTGAACTGTGGGATCATGATGCGCCTGCCTCAAATGTAACAAGGAAACCTCATGATAAGGTAAAAACTTAGACCCGAAAATCATAGAGCCTTAGCCTCGATGACAAGGCTGATTTGAAAAGGGCGAGTCTATTATGGCCCTAGCTGAGTCGAGTCCTAGTCGATTGAATTGAGTCCTTAGATTGGGCATTGTTAGCCAACCTAGACCTAACATTAGGTCAACTGGAAGAAAATTTGAGTCCATTGTAATAAATCAGCCCAAATCCTAGCGGGGTTAGGATTCTGCTGAACTAGAGTCAGATTATAAGTCAGAATTGGATTCAGGTTGGAGTCAACTAAGTCATGCATGTAATAAACCCTAAACCACCCCTATTGAAAAAGTGGTCGACCAAGGTTAAGGGAAGAGTCCTCATGAACAGAGGGTCTTCTAGCTGCCTCCCTCCTCTTAGGAGAGGTCAGCTAGGGTTAAGAGAGGAGAGATCCAGGACTCTCTCTCTCTAGGGTTGAATAAGAAGCAAATTAGGAGTTGGAGACCCCTATAGCCGTCGGCCATATCATAGTTAGGAGTTGGCTAGGGGTTAGGACATGGGGAGGAGATGGAGGCTTCCAAGCGTATGAGTCCTATTAGGAGTAGAGCTTTGAGTCCCTATATAAACTCATATAGCCACCCCTTTTTCTATCATCAATAGATCAAATTCCTTTCAGTCATTGTACAGAATACGTTGGAGGAGGGAACCCCTATAGAGTTCTAAGAGGCTGATCCCCTATAGAGATCAACCCCAAGCTTAGAATCTGTAAGGGTTCTAACACTAACGTGGGCAGGATAATCCCAAATCTTAATCACCTTAAGATCGGGCTTCTTTAATTTCCATATCTCATATGACGTAGACACTATCGACTTTGATGGAACTTTATTTAGAAGGTAAGCTGTGGTCTCTATGGCGTATCCCTAAAATGAGACGGGTAGGTCAACAAAACTCATCATGGATTGTACCATGTCTAACAATGTCTAATTTCTCCTTTCTGATAAACCATTGAGTTGAGGTATACAAGGAGGCGTCCACTGGGATAGAATCTCATTCTCCCTAAAGAAATGGGTGAACTCCGTAGTCAAGTATTCTCCTCGATCTGATCAAAGAGTTTTAATACTCTCTCCAATTTGGTTCTCTACCTCATTCTTATACTCCCTAAAATTCTCAAAGACCTCAAACTTGTACTTCATCAAGTACACGTGTTCATACCTAGAGAAATCATCAATGAATATAATGAAGTATGAGTCACTGCCTATAGCCTTAGTCGACATGGGACCACATACATCATCATGTATGAGTTCCAATAACTCGATGGCTCTCTCTCCAGTTCCACTAAAAGGAGAGTTGGTCATTTTTCCACTAAGGCAATGTTCACAAGTTGTATACGACTCATAGTCAAATGGATCTAAGTATACATCTTTCAACAACTTTAGAATCCTTCCCTCATGTATATGACCTAGGCTACAAAGCTATAAGTATGCATTGTTCACCTCATCTCTTTTCTTCTTAGATGTATTTGTTGAATGTCAAATTTCGATGGTGAGATCAATTGATAAGTGTTTAAATTTAACATGTATGTTAGAGGAAGAATTACAGATCTAACTATGACAGGAGCAATGGAGTTACAACCAGATTATGGGCCAAGATCAAGCTTGGGCATCAGGCCGGGTTTGGATGATGCAATGGGACCTCATCAGGAGTTTGCTAGAAGATTCACCAAAGGGATCGAGAAGCTCACTAGGAACACGTCGGGAAATCACCGGAAAAAGATCGGAAGACTCGTCGCAAGAATGCCGGAAGCTGTCGGATTGGCGGGAGTTAGGTCTTGGTTTAGCTTGTTGGTCATTAAGAGTTGTAATCATTGAGTCGTAGTTAGTGATTGAGTCCTAATTGAGTTGGACTTGGTAAAATCTAAATCAACTCAATAAGGTAATCGAGTCTACTATAGGGTTTGGTTGAGCTCAGGTTGAGCTAAATTAGTTAATCAAAGAATTGGTCAACATCAGGTTCAAACCAAAATTCGAAAATTGGAGGGAACCACTTTTCCGGAGATCCCGACAGGTAAACCGCCGGTGAGTGACAGTTCAACCGGTGTAGCCCAGGATTTTGGGCGGTTGTCAACGGCTAAACTGCCCAAGCTGGGCGGTTGAACTGCCCATACCTAGGAATCTGGGCACTTTTGACGGTTAACTTGCCCGAGTCGACAGGTGAACCACCCGTACTCAAATTTTTTTGGTGAGTTTGATTTTTGGCTCCAAATTCTGAAGTCATTTGGGGCCTATAAATATTTCAAGTTTTCTTATTTTCCATACAATAATTTTGGGGATTATATTCTGTAAAAAAAATTATGTATGAATTGTAAGAAAAAAGAAAAAGGGGAAGGGGGAGAGCTTAGAGTTTGAAAGTTCTTGAAGTCTCCCTTGTAAGCAAGTGTGAGGATTTGGTCTTCACCCAAAGAAGATCGGTAGTAAACACTAGTATGCTTCAAGAAAGAAGACTCGGGAGTGGACGTAGGCCCGTTGGTGCCGAACCACTATAATTGTAAGTGTTTCTTAATTCTTGCATTTATTACTCACTTACAATTATCGAGTTCTTAATTGTTTTGAACTAAATAGACGCTTCCAATTTTTACTTACTCCTTGAAAGTAAAGTTTCAAGTCAAACACTTCCCTTCGATGTTGATTATCTTTTATTGGGATTTGCTTGTTTCCTCTTAAGTCATTTTTAAGCAAGTAACTTAGCAATTTTCTTCGAATTATTCACTTGTTACGAAAAGCTTTGATTTGTCAATCTTGCTTAAAGTAAAAAGTTTTTCATTAAAACTAAAATTTACACTTACATTAATTTACACCCCCCCCCCCCCCCCTCCTCTTAGTGCCAATTGATCGTAACAATTGGTATCAGAGCAAGGTAGTTACTCATTGGATTAACACCCACTTGAGTAAATGGCTTGTTTTGGCATAAATGATGGATATTTCATTTCATCATGCATATTGAAAGATAAGGATACATATCTTTATTATCTTTTTGGACCTTGATTTATGGAATATTGTAAAGAATGGATTTAAAAAATCTTTCAAGCCAATGAATGAGCTAAATGATTTGGAGAGGAAAAATTTTTCTTTAAATGCAAAGGTTATGAATGCCTTGTTTTGTATTCTTGATAAGAATGAGTTTAATCATATTTCCATTTGCGAATCAGCTTTTGATATTTGGCACATAATAGAAATCACACATGAGGGGACTAGTAGAGTAAAAGAATCTAAGATAGATATTTTAGTTTATAATTATAAGTTGTTTCGAATAAAACTATGTGAGTCCATTGGAGACATGTACACTTGTTTCATGGATGTCATCAATGGCCTTAAAGCACTTGGAAATTTTTTTTTGAATTTTGAATTAATAAGTAAAATTTTGAGATCTTTACCTAAAATTGGGATTCTAAAGTAACCGCTATTCAAGAGGCCAAAGACTTCAATAACTTGCCTCTTGAAGAACTAATTGGCTTTCTTATGATATATGAACTAAATTGTAAAGCTCATGGTGAGCTTGATGAATCCCTTCCAAAGAACAGGAAGGATGTAGCACTTCGGACAACAAATGACTTCTCGAGTGAAACCTCGAGTGATGAGGATCATGATATTACATTGTTATCAAAAAAAATTAAAAATTTATAAAAAAGAGTAAAAACTATAAAATTAAAAAAAAGAACTAAAGAAGGACAATGTCATATGCTATGAATGCAAAAAGCTAGGACATTTCAAAAATGAATGTCCTCATTTAAAGAAGAAGCCAACACATAAGAAGCAAGCACTTTCGGCCAATTGGTATGATTCAAGCTCTTCGGATGAAGAAGACCACTCCAAAGATGAAGTTGCTAACTATACTCTAATGGCGATCGAAAATAAGGTTAGTGATTCATTAAGTGTTTCTTTTTTTAAATTATTAAGCATGTTTCATGATTTGTTTGATGAGTTTAGAAATCTTAGCTAATCTTTTAAGTTGTTTAAGAATGATCATGAATTGTTAGTTAGTAGACTTGACAAAATGCATGATTCATTAGTATCACATAACACATGTTCTAAATGTGAGATGCTAGATAATGTTAAAGAAGAAAACATCATGCTTAAGATAATATTAGAAAATTTTAAAATCATGAACAAATCCCTAAATATGATCCTTGCCAGTAAGGGTCGTATTAATAGTAGAAATGACATAGGCTTTGTTGGTAATGTTCAACAAAAATCAACCATCTTTGTAAAAGGACCTACATTAAATGTGCCACCAGGAATCAAGTGTAACTTTTGTGAAAAATTGGGACATAAGGTAAACAAATGTCTATTTAGAAAATATAGTCCATATCAATTTATATGGGTTCCCAAGGGAACTCTATACAATAACAAACAATTAGAAAAGAAAGATAAAGTTCTTTATGAAGGACCCAATGTAAAATGGGTAGCTAAACCAAAAATATTTTTCTTGTAGGTTTGTCTCCAAACTAAAGCTAGGAACACTAAATAGTATCTTGATAGTAGATGCTCAAGGCATATGACTGAAGATCCATCTTATTTTTCTAAGCTCACTAGCTTAAGTGAAGGAGTTGTTACCTTAGGAGACAACAACAAGAGTAAAATCATTAGAAAATGAACAATAGATAACATATTAAACCTCTTTATTGAAGATGTGTAGTCGGTTGATGACTTGAAACATAACTTGCTTAGCATTAGTCAATTATGTGATAAAGGATATGTGGTTAAATTTCAACCTAATGCTTACATAATTGAATTACCACACAAAAATAAATCCTTGATTATTTTAAGAAATAATAATGTATACACCATAGATATTGAAAAATTTTATGATGAGACTTATTTTTCGGCTTTGAATGATGATGCTTGGATTTGGCATAAAAGACTAGGTCATGATAGCAAGAAACTTCTAAACAAAATTTCTACCAAAGAACTAGTAAGAAGCTTACCTAATCTTAAGTTTATCAAAGACAAAGTATGTGACACTTGTCAATTAGGAAAACAAATAAAGAGAGTTAAAAAATCAAATAAGCACCTCTATGCCACTTTAATTGATCCATATGAATTTATTTGGACCAATTGACATTACAAGTTTAGATGGTATTAAATATGTATTTGTTGTAGTGGATGATTTTAGTAGATATACTTGAACCTATTTTATGGCACATAAAAGTGATAGATTTAAATATTTTACAAAATTTTGTAAAATTATTCAAAATGAAAAGGATGTATGATTTCTTCAATACAAAGTGATCATGTTGGAGAATTTTAAAATAATAATTTTTAAAATTTTTATGATTCAGATGGGTATATCCATAATTTCTCTACTCTATAAAATCCACAATAAAATGAGATAGTTAAAAGAAAAAAATAGGAGCTTACAAGAAATGGCTAGAACAATATTGAATGAACATAGTCTACCCAAATATTTTTGGGCCGAAGCTATCAATACGACATGCTATGTTTTAAATAGGATTCTTGTAAGACCATTACTCACAAAAACTCCTTATGAATTATGGAATGGTAAAAAATCTAATATTTCTTATTTTAAATTATTTGGTTACAAATATTTTATTTTAAAAAATGATGTTTTAGGTAAATTTGATGCAAAATCCGATGAAGGTATTTTTCTAGGTTATTCTTCTATTTCAAAAGCTTATCATATTTTTAATATAAGAATATTAGGAATAGAAGAATCTATTCATGTTGTTTTTAATGAGTTTTTTGAATTTAAAAAGATTGATTTTGATGATGAAGTTGATCTTGGTAACTTGAATTTAAATGATAATACTCCTAAAAGTAACTTGGATGAATCTTGTTCCAAATCCTTACCCCAAGGATTGGAAGTATGTGAATGACCATCCTAAGGAGCTTATAATAGGAGAAACATCAAAAGGAGTCTAAACTCGATCTTCTTTTAGAAATTTTTATGTGAATACAGCATTTCTTTCTCAAATCGAGCCAAAGCGCATTGATGAGGCCCTAAGAGATGATTCTTGGGTTAATGCAATGCATGAAGAGCTTAATTAATTTGATAGAAATGAGGTATGGGAGCTTATTCCTAGAATTAATGACTATTTAGTGATTGATACTAATTGGGTCTTTAGAAATAAGCAAGATGAAAATGATATCGTGGTTAGAAACAAGACTAAATTAGTGGCCAAAGGTTTCAACCAAGAAGAAGGAATCGTTTATGATGAAACCTTCGCTCCCATGGCTAAACTTGAAGCCATAAGGATACTCCTTGTCTTTGATTCTTTTAAAAATTTTAAGTTGTTTCAAATGGATGTTAAAAGTACTTTTCTAAATGGTTTTATTTCCGAAGAAGTGTATGTTTAACAAACCCCCGATTTTGAAATAATCTTTTTCCTAATCATGTTTTCAAACTTATAAAAGCTCTTTATAGATTAAAACAAGCCCCTTGGGCTTGATACCAAAGACTTAATTCTTTCTTATTTCAAATAAATTTTCAAAAGGTAAGATTGATACCACATTATTTTTTTTAGTATTTTAAAAATAATTTACTTGTTATTCAAATTTATGTTGATGATATCATTTTTAGATCTACAAATGAATCTTTATATGAGTCTTTTGTTAAAGAAATGAGCCAAGAATTTGAAATGAGCCAAATGTGTGAGTTAACATTCTTTGTAGGATTACAAATAAAATAACTTGATGATGGTATTTTTATTAGTCAAACTAAGTACATGTTAAACTTAATAAAATAATTTGGGATGGAAAATGCTAAAGCATTAAAAGCTCCCACGAGCACATCTTCAAAGTTGGACTTAGATAATGAAGGAGAAAACTTTGATAAAAAAATTTATAGAGGTATGATAAAAAAAAACTTTCATGTTTAGTGTTGGATTATGTGCAAGGTATTAATCTAACCCAAGACTCTCTCATTTAAAAGCAGTTAAATAAATTTTTAGATACATAAAAGGAACCTCAAAACTAGGATTATGGTATCCAAAATCAAAGAACTTTGACTTGATTGCCTATTCTGATGTTGATTTTGGTGGATGTAGAATGGATAGAAAAAGCACTACCGGAACATATCAATTTTTAGGGCATGCTCTTGTTTCTTGGACTTCCAAGAAATAAAATTAAATAGTTTGATCTACCATGGAAGTAGAATACTTTACAGCTAGTGCATGTTGTGCACAAGTCATTTGGATGAAAAATACACTAGATGATTATGGAATAAAATTAAAAAATATTCCTATAAAGTGTGATAATACAGGTGTTATATGTTTAACCCAAAATCCTAGTCAACATTCAAAAACCAAACATATTGATATTAGACATCATTTTATAAGGGATCATATAAATTGTCAAGATATCTTTTTAGAATTTATTGACACTAAACATCAATTAGCGGATATTTTTATAAAATCGTAAATGAAGAATAATTTGATTTTCTTAAAAGAGAACTTAGAATGCTAAATCATGAAAATATGTTAATTGCTTGATTTCATGAGAATGAGTTATTTTTCTTTGTGATAATGTTTTTGAAAGTATCTTATTGTTCTCATGAGATGATTATCTTATTATTCACAAAAAGAGAGAAAATTAAATAATGTTTTGCTAGTTTACGGACTTATTTGCTAGAAAATACATGAGATGATTTTAAATGCATTTGTAGCTCTTAAACTTTTAAATCTCCTTAAATGTCTTAGAGTTTTGAGTTTATCTTCGAAATTCACGTTTATAAAATTGAGAGCTATGTTTAATGATATTTTATAACTCCTCCCTTATTTTCTCTACTTCTTGTTCTAAAAAGGGGGAGCAAAACTCATATGCCTTAAAATCCTTAGCCCCACATTTTATTTTTTGTTGATAACAAAGGGGGAGGAATGGATGTTGATGACTTATGTAATAACTTAAAGGGAAATTTTTAAATATTTTGAAGTTCATGAAAATCCTTGATGAGTTGAATTTTTCAAATGTTTTGAAGTTCATAAAAATCCTTGATGAGTTGAAATTTTCAAATGTTTGAAGTTCATGAAAATTATTAATGACTTGAAATTTTCAAATGTTTGAAGTTCATGAAAATTCTTGATGAGTCAAAATTTTTAAATGTTTGAAATTTATGAAAATCCTTGATGAGTTGATGGCTTGATAAATTTAAAAGTAAATTTTTGTTGATATATGAGTATCCTTGAAATATGATTTACTTGAAATATTGATTGCCCTGATTTACTTGAATTCAAGAGTATATGATTCTCTTGAACTTAAGTCTTTTTTATTATGGAATGAATTTAGGAGGAGTTAGGATTAACTCTCATCATCAATTGATTGTCATAATCAAAAAGGGAGAGATTGTTGAATCTCGGATTTTGATGATGAAATCAATTAATGAGTGTTTAAATCTAACATATGTGTTAGAGGAAGAATTGCAGGTCTAACTATGACAAGAGCAATGGAGTTACAACTAGATGATGGGCCAAGATCAAGCTTGGGCATCGGGCCGGGTTCGGACGATGTAGTGAGACCTCGTCGGGAGTTCGCTAGGAGATTCACCGAAGGGACGGGAAGCTCACCGGAAACACGTCAAGAGATTGCCAGAAGAAGACCGGAAGACTCACCACAAAAATGTCAGAAGCTATCGGATTAGTGGGAGTTAGGTCTTGGTTTAGCTTGTTGCTCATTAAGAGTTGTAATCATTGGGTCATAGTTAGGGATTGAGTCCTAATTGAGTAGGATTTGGATGAAATCCAAATCAACTCAATAAGGCAACCGAGTCCACTATGTGGTTGGGTTGAGCTCAATTAGTTGACCAAAGAATTGGTCAACATTAGATTCAAGCCAGAATTAGAAAAGTGGAGGGAACCACTTTTCTAGATATTCCGGTGGATAAACCGTCGGTGTGCGACGATTTAACCGGTGCCACCTAGGATTTCGGGTGACTGTTAGTGCTGAACCGCCCAAGCTGGGTGGCTGAACCACCCGTACCCAGGAATCTAGGCACTTTCGGCGGTTGACCCACCCAGGTCGATGGGTGAACCGCCCGTACCCAGATTTTCAAAGTGAATTTAATTTTTGACTCCAAATTCTGAAGTCATTTGGGGCCTATAAATACCCCAAGTTTTCTTTCATTCCATACAACAATTTTTGGGATTACATTCTATAAAAAAATTATGTGAATTGTAAGAAAAAAGAAAAAGGGTAAGGGAGAGAGCTTAGAGTTGGAAAGTTCTTGAAGTCTCCCTTGTAAGCAAGTTGAAGGTCTTCACCCAAAGAAGATCGGTAGTGAATGTCTGTATGCCTCAAGAAGGAGGACTCGGGAGTGAATGTAGGCTTGTTGATGTCGAACCACTATAAATGTGAGTGTTTCTTAATTCTTACATGTATTACTCACTTGCAATTGTCAAGTTCTTAATCGTTTTGAACTGAATAGACATTTTCGATTTTTACTTACTCCTTGAAAGTAAAGTTTCAAGTCAAGCACTTCCCTTCGATATTGATTATCTTTTATTGGTATTTGCTTGTTTCCTCTTAAGTCATTTTTAAGCAAGTAATTTAGTAATTTTCTTTGAATCTTTCACTTATTACGAAAAACTTCGACTTATCTATCTTACTTAAAGCGAAAAGGTTTTCGTTAAAACTAAAATTTACACTTGTACTAATTCAAACCCCCCCACCCCCCCTCTCTCTTAGTGCCAATTGATACTAACAGTATTTATATACATAATGTGTGGAGAAGCTTCTAATACAAATAAGCCATTTATCAGGGTCCCTCTAGTGATTATCTCATCATCCATAATTATTAAACAATTATTATTTTTAAACACTAATTTATATCTACTAATCATTAAACAAGAGATGAAAATAATATTTTTGATAATAGAGAAAATAAAATAGCATGCACCTAATGTAATAATAGCTCCACCAAGTAGATGTAGGATGACCTCCCCAACAGCAACTGTAGCAACTCTTGCTCCGTTGCCCATCTTGAGGTTCATCTCAACTCTAGCCAATCTCCTAGGTCTTTCTAGAACCTACAGCGAATTACATATATGATACCCATATGTTTTCATAAAAATCTGACAAGTGAAAACTGATCATAAATATACCTAAAGCTTCTCCAAGCTTCTTTTTCGCCTTATCTGCAAGGTAGTCCTTACAGTTCCTCTTCTAATACCTATCTTGGTCGTAGTGGAAGCACGATCCTTTATCCTTTGTCGGGTCTTTTGTGGCAACTTTTGCCTTACCCGGTCTTTTTTTGGCCTTGCCCTTCTTAAGGGTCTTACTAGCATTCCTTTTCTTCTTGGTCTCACCAATATAGAGAACTGGCTTCTCTTTCTTGATGGCTCTCTCAACTTCCCTCAACATATTGAGGAGTTCGAGGAGAGTTACCTCAAACTTGCTCATGTTAAAATTCATGATGAATTTGAGAAAAGAAATCTAGTAGGGACTGATGTATAAGATCAACGCACAAGTTATCCTCTAGGACTATTCCTAGACCTATGAGTTTCTCGATCCACTCTATCATCTTTAGGACATGGTTCTCAACTGATGTCTCTTCTGTCATCCTGGCTTGGAAGCGTCTCTTGGATATTTTATATCTTTGAGTTTGTTAGGACCATAGCTGAGTCTGGTCCTAGTCCATTGAGTCGAGTCCTTAGATTAGGCCTTGTTAGCCAGCCTAGACCTGATATTAGGTCTGCTAGGAGGAGATTTGAGTTCATTGTTATAAATCAGCCTAAATCCTAGTAGGGTTAGGATTTGGCTGAACTGGAGTTGGGTTAGGAGTCGGAGTTGGGTTTGAATTAGGTCAATTAAGTCAATCTTGTAATCAACCCAATTGGCCACCCACCTTTATGAGGGGAAGTTGGCTAAGGCTGAGAGAAGGCGGCTAAGATATAAAATGGAGAGTTTCATTTACTTAGGACTCTCACTAAGGTTGATTATGAGTTAAATTAGGAGTTGGAGTCTTAGTTTACTTAGAGTATGAGTTTCATTAGGAGTTAGAGTCTTCCATTAGGAAGGAGTCTTCATGAAGTAGGAGTCCTATTATGAATTAGGATTTTGAATCCCTATATAAACTCATGTAGCCACCACTATTTTATCATGAATAAGATCAAATTCCTTTCAGTCATTGTACAGAAAACTTTGGAGGAGGGAACCTCTATAGAGTTCCAGGAGGCCGATCCCTTATAGAGATCAACCACAAGCTTAGAATCTGTAAGGGTTTCAACACATGGTATCAGAGCAATGTTCATGGCACCTCGCTGCCCTTCTACAACCATCCACCACCTTCCAAACAATTCCCACAATTATCATCACCACTATCGCAGAAACATCATCTGCAGCCTCCACCAAAATTGCATCAGGTTCCAGTATCTATCTTACTACTGCTACAATTTTCTATCAAAAAAAACTAAAAATAAATGGCTACATCTAACTCCATAGAATTCTATTGCTGTTTGATCGCTTGAAAGGGGTCAACTCCTTTGGAACGCTATAGGGGTTCCTCCCTCCTAGGTAGTCGGCCACAAGGTTAAAAAAAAAGAGATAATTTGCTTAATGAAAAGGGGGCAAATACAAGTGCTTAAATAGGGTTCAAAACCCTAACCCTAATGGGAGACTTTAACTCCTAGTGTAACTCCTACTCCAAAACCCTAGCCACCACTTTACCTAACCTTAGCCGACTCCCAGAGGCAAAGTGGGTGGCGACTAGTTATAGTGTAGATGCTTGGATTAGGGTTTGGTTTCTATCTCGACTCGATTGACCCTAATCTAACTCTGACTCCTAATTAGATTTTGATTCATTCAAATCCTAATCTTACTAGGATTTGGTTGATTTATTACAATTGACCAAGATCTCCTCCTAGTTAACCTAATGTCAGGTCTAGTCGGTCAACATGGCCCAATCTAAGGACTCGACCCAAACGACTAGGACCCAACTTAGCTAGGGTTCTAACAAATTCTTTTCATCCTCCTTATCTTATTACAAAATTTGCTACATTTATCTTATTGTGCTTGCTACCAAAAAATCATTGCAACGATCTCCATCGTTGGCGCAGTTTTCGTCCGCATACTTACTGCCATATCACCAATCTTTCTGCCAATATTTTGCTATCAAATTCTTATTCATATTTTGCATCAGCTTGGCTTTGTTTATCAGTAGTTTCTTATCAAATTCTTCTTTTAATTTTTGATGAATCGCTGAAAACTTTTCGATGAACTACTGTTCTTCAACATAAAATTATCCTACTGCATCTGCCGCATTTGATCTTGTTGTCATCTTGCTATCATATTTGCTATCATTTATATTGCTGATATCCTTGTTGACATTATGCTACCATATTCCTCAAAATACTATTGCAATATTGCTGAAACTTTCATCGTAAAACTGTTGTCTTTCCATAAAAAATTTTGTTGCTATACTTTTCAGTGTTTCTTACTGCATACATGTCTTATCTCTACTGAATTTATTGCTGCCACCCACATCAACCCTCAGGCACCCCTCTAGCCTTGACGCAGTCATCGTAGCCCACTTTTAGTATCTACAGTTGGCCTAACCAACGGTGCAAACTACAGCCCAAACAGCAGCCTACCACAACCTTGTTTTTGTGCACTTCTTGTCGCAACCACACCAAATTGGTTGCTGCCCTCAACAACAACCCTAAACCTCCCTTCTCAGCCTCAAACCACTGCCAACGAAACCTTTCTAGCCCCCACAACACCCTCAGACAGCCAACAGCAACCTAAACCGTAAATTGTCAATCTAAAATTGCAACCTTGATCCATCACCCTTTAAGCCACCTGATCCCTATCAAATTCGTTGCTGTCATCAACAGCAACCCTAAGCCATCCCTCTAACCTTAACCCTTAGCCATCATACCCCCTATACGACCCCTACAGCAGCTTCAAACTACAGTCCCTATAGCAACCTAAAACAGCAACCTATCAACCTTAAACCACAGTGATCTACCCTTGATCCACTACCTCTTTTGGCTACCAATCCACTCAACCGGTTCATGCTATTGACCCAACAGCAGGAGAATGATCTTGACATTACAGATTTTGAGTCTTACCCATGGCATCAGTAGATTTGATCAGTGCCAAGTTGGAGGCCTTTGAGACGCGTATTGATGATGGACTATGTGCTCTCTTCGCAAAATTCAGAATTGGTCGGTCTCCAAGCCCGACAAAATTGCAGGAAGGTGAAAGTTCAGAGAGCCCTAATGAGAAGAAAGAATAAGCCATTAATTTGATGCAGCCACACATAAGAGTGGACTTCTCTCGATGGGAAGAAGGAGACCCGATGGGATGGCTTTCGTGCGTGGAATGCTACTTTCGTTATCACCGAACACTAGAGGCTTCTATGATGGATATTATTGCCATCCACCTTGAGGAAGATGCAACACAATGGTACAATTGGCTTGAGCACACCCAAGGAGTCCCGATGTGGAGACAACTCAAGAGCAGGTTGCCAATCCGTTTTGGATCGTCCGCGTACGAGAACATCGACGGTCAACTGACGAAGATCCGACAAACCTTCACAATCCAAGAATTCCATACCAAGCTTGGAAGATTATCTAACCAAACTCATGATTGGTCTAAAAAGTAATTATTAGGGATATTCATCAAAGGACTAAAGCCAGAAATAATAGGAGAAGTAAAAGCATGGCAGCCCTACACCTTGATGGTCGTAATATCCTTCGCCCAAATCCAAGAAGAGCGACTCAATTAAGACACTCGAAGCATGAGAACCACATCACAACCAGCAGCATATAAACCTCCAGCACCATCCACTTCCAGCCATTCCCCTCAATCGAAGAAATTAACAAGAGAAGAGCTTCATGACAGATCGGTAAAGGGCCTATGTTGACATTGCAATAAACTATGGAGCCAAGACCACCATTGTAAAAAGGAGAGACCTCTGATGATTGAAGCCACTAAAGAATCCAAACTCGAAGATACGACTCTCGAGTCTATTAGGGCCCTAGCTAAGTCGGGTCCATTTATTCAGGTTGAGTCATGTTAGCTAGAGTCAGTTATGGGTCGAGTGAATCTTATCGAGTCAGTTATAAGTAGATTGAGTGGTTTTTATCTTCAATTAGGATGGAGTCCGTTATTATTTTCAGTTAGGAGTCTATCAAGAGTCAAAGATTAGTGAGACTCTTGGTAAAGCTTTATAAACAAGATTGTAAACTCTTTTCCAAAAATAATGAATGAATAAGTATTAGTTTTAGCCAATAGGCCAAAACCCTAGGAGGGTTAATCCCCTATAGAGATCAAGGAGGTAGATCCCCTTGAAATGATCATCTATCCCCTTTTTCACCCTCTTCATCCACGATAGAACCCTATGGTCCTATCATCTGGTATCAGAGCAGAGATTCTCGGCGTTCCTGTTGTAATTCTACGATCACTCAATTCATCATCGTCAACGTCATCGTCGTTGCCATCATCGCCGCTGTCATTATTGTCATATTGGTCATTTGGCCATCTTATTGCAAAAACAAGAGAGAAGAAAAAAGAAGCATCAGCCAAATCCTCATTTCTCCTCGTCTCTCCAAAAAAAAAAAAAAAAAAAGGAAAAAAAAGGAGAAAGGAAAGAGAAGAGAAGAAAAGGGTCACACAAAAAAAAATAGAGAAAGAAAAGAGAAGAAAAGAAAAGGGTCACATCCACACAAAGAGAGAGAGAGAGAGTGAAAAAAAATAGAAGAGAAGAAAAGGGCCACAGTCAGAAAAAAAAAAAAAAAAAAAAAAAAAAAAAAAAAAAAAAAAAGAGAGAGAGAGGGAAGAAAGAAAAGGGCCCCGCACTTCTTCTTCCCCTGCCGCCACACCCCTTCTTCCTCCCCTGCACCTGCTGCCAGCCACCACGTCGCTGTTGCCCATTTCGTCGGCCGCTGCCTTGCTCCCCTCGATCACTGCTGCCTGCCTTCTCCTCCTTTCGACCCGCGCACCTTCCCCCTTCTCCTCCCTCATCTGCCGCCGGCACTTCTGCTGCTGCCCCATCTCTCCTCCCTCATCTGCCGCCTCTGCTGCTGCCCCATCTCCCCTGCTCTTACCGTCGGCCAGCGCCGCCTCTGTTGCTGCCCCATCTCCCTCTACCAGTCGCCACCCAACCCACAGCCGCAACCACCGCTGGGCGCTCCTCACACTGACGCCACAGCCTTCTTCCTCTCCCTCGGCTGCTTCTTCCTCCGCCGGCCACCGCGGTTCCTCCCCACTTCTTCATCGCCGCCGGCCATCCCTACCACTGCAACCCTGCTGCAGCTGTCCTCACCCCTGCCATCCTTGCCGCCGCTGCTTCCTCTTCCTCGACCCATCCGAGATCTACGGCTGCAGCCTGCTGCTCCCAGCCGTGCCGCCTCTGTTTCTCGCTGCCGCAGTCTCCGCAGTTGCAGCCAACCGCTGCCCTTCTCCATCAGCCACCATCCCCTTCCTCCCTCCTCAACGACAGCCGCAGCCGCACCCTTGGCCGCTGCTCTACCCGCGCATAGCCCCCTTCTTTCCCCCTTGCTCCTGCCACCGGCAAGCGCTGCCTCAGCCGCTGCCTCCCTTGCTCTCAGCCGCAACCACCGGCCGGACCCCGCTCCGTTGCCGCAACCCTCACCAGACTATCATTGCCCTCTTCCTTCCTCCTCTGCCAGTCACAGCGTTCACACCCCCTTTTTGCCTTGTTGACCCTACCTTCCTGCGGATCTAGCGTCGCTGTTGTTGCTCCCTCCGGCGCCGCCCAGCCACCCCTGCCATCCACTGTCGTAGCCCTTGTCGGACGCCTGCTGCCTCCTCCCGTCGGTCGTCGCTATCCTCACCACGGTCACCCGCTGTTGTCTCCTCCTCACCATCAGCCAGCCCTTATCTTCTTCTCTCTGCCACAATCGCATTTGCTGTCACTTAGCAAAATAAAAAAGAAAGAAAGACTGAATATCACTGATGTACAATCCTACGCGATGACTACAGATGATACACTTGATGTAAGGTTTAAAACCTGCGAGCCTCGCATGGAAGATAGATTTCAAGAGCTCCTCCGTGAAATTAGAAGAAGCCAATTAGAGAGCCCCAATAAAACTCAACATGATGAAAGTTTCAAGTGGAGTCGATCCGAGAAGTATGACCACGAACAGGACACAAGATACACACGCATGAAAAAGAAGAAGAAAGACTGAATATCACTAATCTACAATCCTACACGATGACTACAGATGAAGCACTTGATATAAGGTTTAAAGCCTGCGAGGCTCGCATGGAAGACATATTTCAAGAGCTCCTCCATGAAATTAGAAGAAGTCGATCAGAGAGCCCTAATAAAACTCTGGTGAAAGTTTCAAGTGGAGTCGATCCGAGAAGTATGACCACGGACAGGACACAAGATACACACGCATGAGGATGGAGTTTCCTAGATGTGAAGATGGAGACCTAATTAGTTGGATTTCTCATGTTGAAAAGTTTTTCATTTTCACACGACTCCGGAGGAATCAACGATGGAGATAGCTTCCACACAACTCGAAGATGATGTGATCCAGTGGTATGATTTATACAAGACCTATCACGGAGTCCCTTCGTGGGGACAGTTCAAGAGAGAGCTCTTGAGTCGCTTTGGACTGTCAGAGTACAAGAACATTAATGGACAACTCGTCAAAATTCGTCAGACTTTCACAGTACAAGAGTACTAGAGCATATTTGAGTGCTTGTCGAACCGAACCCGAGATTAGTCCGAGATATAGTTGGTGAGAAAATTTATTGAGAGATTTAATCCCAAGATTTGGTGCGAAGTTAAAGCTCATCATCCTCGCACCATGATATAGTTGTATCATTTGCTAGTGTACATGAAAGAAAAATCATTATGGACACTCGTCGAAACATAAGCTTCAATAGACAAGACTTCAAGATGGTCAACATAGATAATCACAAACAAGAGCGGCTTCTGATGGTTGAGACTATTAAGGAGGAAATAAAAATTGACAATATAGAGCTCGAATATGAAGGTCGTGATAAACTTCTGACGGTTGAGATAATTAAGGAGGAAATAAAAACTAACAATGTGGAGCTCGAATATGAAGGCTGTGACAAACTTCTGACGATTGAACTAGTTAAGAAGGAATCAAAAATTGATAATATAGGGTCTGATCTCGAAGGCTGTGCTAAATTTGAGGACAAGATTGCTAATGAGCGAATCCTAATTTGTGATAGGAGGTGCTCAACGGTAACACAACTACTTACCAATTTCTTTTTCATGCCCCAGCAAGACTTCGAAGTGGTGATCTCCAAAAGAAGACATGATACTACCACTAACCATCGAATAGAGAGGCTTCCTCACAAGACTTCAATGACGGCTGCACAAAAAGGTCGACCTATTGCTTACACAAAGTGGAGACATTATTTGATTGATCAAAAGATTGTGACGCGTGGTAAATATTATGGATCGAAGTACCTCCGAAGCCCGATGCTGCTCAGCCTTGAGGATAAGGCTGATTTGAAGTGGGCGGGTCTGTTAGGACCCTAGCTAAGTCGGGTCCATTATTCAAGTTGAGTCATGTTAGCCAGAGTCAGTTATGGGTCGGGTGAATCTTATCGAGTCGGTTATGAGTAGATTGAGTGGTTTTTATCTTCAATTAGGATGGAGTCCGTTATTATTTTCAGTTAGGAGTCTATCAAGAGTCAAAGATTAGTGAGACTCTTGATAAAGCCTTATAAATAAGGTTGTAAACCCTTTTCTAAAAACAATGAATGGAGAAGTATTAGTTTTAGCCAATATGCCAAAACCCTAGGAGGGTCGATCCCCTATACAGATCATGGAGGTAGATCCCCTCGAAGTGATCAAGGAGGCCTGATCCTCTCAAAGTGATTGTTTATCCCCTTTTCCATCCTCTTCCTCTACGAGAGAACCCTAGGGTCCTACCAGAGTCCAAGGAGAATGATATGGAGGAAAAATCACAACCGACCGCTCACACCTTTCATGCTTCATCTGGCTATGTGAACTCGCAAATAATGAATGTTGATGGCCTTATCAAGCATTAGCCCATCACCATCCTCACTGACACCAAGAGCCCTAACGACCTGATAAATGGCAAATAAAAATAAGTGACCTTACATGAGAAATGAGAGAGCAAAGAAAAGATGATCTCGACACAATGCTTGAGAAGCTTGCTGAAATTTCAGGCACCTCCGTCAAACCGAGCCGACTTCTTCCTACTAGACTGCATGACCTCCATATGCTGATCTTACAAGAAGAACCATCAGAACATACTTGACTGTATTGTTGTCCACATCTTCAGAAGGCTGAAGCTAAAAGGATCGACCAAGAGACGTGGGAGACACAGATTATTCGACCACTATCTTCCTCTGTAACGATACTTTATCTCCAAAAGCTTTGCCTCTTTGTTTGCAAGGATAATATCTTCTTGAAACGCCACATCCAACTAAACCAGCTATGGCTTCTGATACAATGCTCTCAGATCTTGGGCTATTTCCACTACCTCTATTCCACTACCAATGACCATACAAAGATCGGGTCCCTCGAGTGACAATACTAGCATGGAATCTGTGATTGGAATCTGTGACTGGATAGTGTTCAAAATTCTGGAGGAACATGAGGAAGGCATCCACACGGCCACCATCTATATCGATCCTAGCATTACCATATCGTGGTGAAGTGTTCAAAATTGGAGCAGACATAACAGGAGTTGAGATCGGCACCACCCTCTTGCAAGTTGGTCGACCCCTAATTTACACTAAGGCACACCCTACATGTCAGACGAGGCTTCTAATCTACAAGGGGATACTAATTGCTACTGAAATTTAGCATGATATAAGGCAACAGCACAAAGGAGAAGTGAAAATGGGCCCAGGAAAATCACAGCTCCTACCAACCTCAGACTCAGATCGGGCTCACACCACTAGGGACCTTATCAAAGGGCAGCCATCATTCCAAAAGAATACTCAATTAGTATTCAAGAACAATGAGGTGGCAGTCCATGCAAGAAAGAAACATCCCCCCGACAAACACTAGAGTAGAAGAAAGTTTATTGTTGAAGATCAAGTTTCCCTTCATCTCTAGCACCACTAGCAGAAAATTTGAGTCTCAAGGAAGTGATCCCCCTGCTACTTTGGACCTTGCAAAATTGAGTATCACATTGGGGTCGTAACCTGGAGATCAGATCTATGTACCAAATCAAAAATATAACTGATCCTCTAGGTATCCTACCTCAAATGGAAGTTTAAAAAAAATGACTCAACCCAGATCTATCCAACTGACACCCAAGCTGATAAGGAGACCCAAGTTCATCTGATGATCACATGGGATCACAGGATCATGACATATTACCATCCAGTCACTACTATTGGTGTTGGACTACAGGAGCAGGATGCACCTACTATAGGGGCAACAAGGGGCCTCACGAGGAGTTGCAGATCAGGACCCAGAGACATGGAGCTCAACCTTGAGGACAAGGTTGCTTTGAAGAGGGCGGGTTTGTTCGGACCCTAACCGAGTCAGGTCCTAGTCGACTGAGTTGAGTCCTTAGATTATACCCTATTGGCTAGCTTAGACCTGACATTAGGTCAGTTAGGAGGATATTTGAGTCCATTATTATAAATTAGCCCAAATCCTAGTAGGGTTAGGATTTAGCTGAACTAGAATCGGGTTAGGAGTCAGAGTTGGGTTTAGGTTAGGTCAACCAAGTCAATCTTGTAATCAACCTAATTGGCCGCCCACCATGATAAGAGGAAGTTGGCTAGGGCTGAAAGGAGGCGGCTAAGGTAAGAATGAAGAGTTTCATTTAGTTAGTGCACTCTCTAAGGTTGACTAATAGGAGTTAAATTAGGAGTTGGAGTCTTAGTTTACTTAGAGTAGGAGTTTCACTACGAGTTAGAATCTTCTATTAGGGTGGAGGCTTCATGGAGTATGAGTCTTATTAAGAGTTAGGGTTCTGAGTCCCTATATAAACTCATGTAGCCACCACTATTTCATCATAAATAAGATCAAATTCCTTTAAGCCATTATGGAAAAAAAACTAGGAGGGAACCCCTATAGAGTTCTAGGAGGCCGATCCCCTATAGATATCAACCCCAAGCTTAGAATCCACAAGGGTTCTAGCAGAGTTTTCCCCTGTTTCTCAAATAGCTTACAGAGATGAGGAAAGATAGAAACTGCATCCATGTTGTCATGTTGCCTCTGTAATGCAAGAGTCATTTGTTAGGACCCTAGTTGAGTCGGGTCCTGGTCGATTAAGTCGAGTCCTTAGATTGGGCATTGTTGGCCAACCTAGACCCCACATTAGGTCAGCTAGAAGAAGATTTGAGTCTATTATAATAAATCAGCCCAAATCCTAGTAGGGTTAGGATTCAACTTAACTGGAGTCTGATTAGGAGTCAGAGTTGGATACAGGTCAGAGTCAATTGAGTCACGAATGTAATAACCCTAATCTAGCCGCCACCTTCTAGCAAAGAAGTGGTTGGCTAGGGTTAGGGAGGAGTCCTTATGGGATGGGAGTCTCCTAGCCACCTCCTCTTAAGAGAGGTCGGCTAGTGCAAGAGGGGGAGAGTCTCACTTAGCTTGGACTCCCTCTAAGGTGGAATAAGAATAAAATTAGGAGTTGGAGACCCCTTTAGCCACTAGCCACGTCATGATTAGGAGTTGACTAGGGGTTAGGAGTTGAGGGAAAGATGTGTCTTGGCCTAATAGGATTTTTGGGTTACTTGGAGTCGAAGTTGATTAGAAGTTGGAGTAGGAGTCCTATAAAGAGTTAGGGTTTAGAAACCCTATAAATAGCTTGTATTCTCCCCTGTTTCATCATCAATATATCAATATTATTTTCAGCCTCTGTGTAGAAAACCCAGGAGGGAGGAACCCCGATAGAGTTCCAAGGAGGTCGATCCCTTATAGAGATCACCCCAAGCTTAGAATCCGCAAGGTTCTAACACTTGGTATCAGAGTAACGTTCTTGGCATCTTGCTGCCCTTCCACAATTGCCCATCATCCTTCCACAGCCGCCCGAAGTAATTCCCACAATTGCTTAGATCGTCGTTGAATTTTACCGTCATCTCCATTACCGCAAATCATCATTGGATCTCCCCAAAGAATTACATCAGGTTCTAGTATTATACCTTATTGCTATTGCAGTTTAATTATCCTTAAACCCAAAAAACCAAAAAAAGTGTTCCTATTTTGCTGCATAAACTTATCATTACAAAGTTGTCATCTTTATGATGAAAGTTACACCGTAGAATTCAACCGCATAGTACTGCCCTGTTTTGATCTTACTGTCACTATTTTTCTGCCTAATCTTCTACAAGTTTTTTATGATAGCTTTGACACTCCCTAACAGTGGAGTTCCTTTTGGTTTCATAAAAAAATTATTGATATATACTACTGATCTTTTATGTCTAAACTGCTAGACCTTTGACGTAAAATTCTGCTGCAGCACCTTCTTGTATTCCTTGATATTGCTGAATTCTTTGCTGTCATATTCTCCCATGAATTTTTTTGTCGACATTATCTTTCCCTTACCAGTGGATTCTCATTGAGTTTTACTCGAATCCTTTTTATACATTGCTAGAAAAAATTACATCTATACTGCTAAAAAAATTTTGATAAAAAATTCTGTTGCTGTACCTTTTGTCGTTCTTCTTCTCATAACCCACCAAAACCCTACCAATCTTGCTACCACAAATCACGTATCTCTAGGGTACCCCTCTAGCCTTAAGATGCAGCTATCATAGCCTTTTTTTATTTTTACTGTCGGCCCAAATAGTAGTGTAAAACCGTAGCCAAAATAGCTGCCTACTATTTTGCTACCATGTTTTTGTCAAAAACTTGATGCCATATTTTATTGTCATATTCTCTTTAATACTTTGCATTAATCTAGCCTTAGTCATAATCTGTTTCTTGCTATCAAAACCACCCCAAAACCCTTGGCATACTACTGAAATTCTTTCATTGTAAAACTGTTGTTCCTTGATGAAGAATCCTGCAGCATTACCCTTCAGCATATCTTGTTGCACCAAAACCCAAACCTTGTCAAATCAGTTGCTGCCTCCAATAGCAACCCTAAACCTCCCTTCCTAGCCTCAAACCACTACCACAAAAATCCTTTGTGGCCTCCACAATACCCTCAAACCGTAGCACCAATAGCAACCTAAACCGTAAGCTATCTACCCTAAACTGCAACCTTGATATATCATCCTTTCGGTCACCCATCCCTACCAAACCAGTTGCTACCATCAACAGCAACCCTAAGCTGCCATTCTAACCCTAAACATCTATCACCAAACCCGCCTACCGCAGCTCTAAACCATAACCCCATCGACAGCCAAAAACAGCAACCTGTTAGTCCCAAACCGCAGCCATCTATCCATGATCCACCATCCGTTTCAGCCACCAATCCACCAAACCATTTCATACCATTGACCTAACAGTAGAAGAAGGATCTTGGCATCTCAGATTCAGAGGCATACACAATGACATCTCAAGATTCAATTGATGCCAAGTTGGAGGCATTTGAATCATGGCTTGAATCACACTCTGTGGATAAATTACGTGCTTTATTCGTCGAATTCGGATTGGGCCGATCTCCGAGCCCAACAAAATTCTAGCAAGGAGAAAGCTCAGAGAGGCCCTCAGGGAAAGGACAGCCCTCAGACATGATACAGCCACACATGAGGGTGGACTTCCCTCGATGGGAAGAAGGAAACCCAATGGGATGGATTTCGCCCGCCAAATGCTACTTCCACTATTATCGAATATTGGAGGATTCCATGATGGATACTACTGTCAACCACCTTGAAGAGATATAATTCAGTGGTATAATTGGTTTGAATACACCCATTGAGTCCCGAAGTGGATACAATTCTCAATTCAAAGGCACGCTGCTGAACCGCTTTGAACCAAACAAGTACAAAAATATCGATGAACAACTTGCGAAGATCTGACAAACCTCCATGATCCATGAATACTAGACCAGGTTTGAGAAATTATCTTCCCTCACTCGTGATTGGTCTGATAAATAATTATTAGGGACATTCATCGAAGGACTCAAGCTAGAAATTAAATGAGAGTTTAAAGGGTGGTAGTCCCGCAATATAATGGTTGGAATCTCCTTCGCTCGAATCTAAGAGGAGTGGCTCAACCAAGATGCTCGGAGGATCAGAACCACTCCTAGACCAGCAACATATAAACCTCCGGCACCCCTACTCCCAGTCATCCTTCGCTGCCAAAGAAATTGACGAGAGAAGAACTTCGTGATAAATCGGCAAAGGACCTTCGTTGACATTGCGACGAACCGTGGAGCCACGACCATCACTGCAAAAAGGGACACCTTCTTCTGATTGAACTCATTGAAGATTTAGAGGAGGAGGTCCAGGAGCATGAGGAGAAGGTCACAGAGGAAGAACAGCAGTCGACCGATTGTATGATGCATGCTCTTGTTGGCTATGTGAACCCACAAACGATGAAAGTGAGAGGACTACTTAAACAGCAACCATAGCAACCAATCACCATCCTCATTGACATCGGGAGTACTAATAACTTCATAAATAGCACGGTTGCTATTCAAATGGCCTTACATATCGAGGATTGCAACAGGTTTGATGTTAAGGTTGTCAAGAGACGAATCTTAAAGTGTGACCGCAAGTGCCCGCAGGTGAAGTTGTTGCTGCAAGATCAGTAAATAATTACATATTTCTTCCTCCTACTCGATGATTATAAGGTTGTGCTCGACATCGAATGGCTGACTATGTTAGGTGATGTTTGCTGAAATTTTTCTAAATTTATCATGAAATTTTTCAACCATGGGAATCAGGATCCTACATGAAAATTGCGGGAGCAATGTGACAACGGTTTCAATGCAACAAATGGAGAGAGTCTTACAAAGAGTGAACAGCGGCTTCCTAATGCAACTCCAGCAGCAATCTATGGGGGAGCCAGTAAAAATTAAAGACTCAAACCTACTCCACTTGCTTGCTGAATTTTCAGATGTCTTCACCGAACCCCGCAGCCTTCCTCCTACCCGCCAATATGACCACTGAATTCTTATTCTACTAGGCAAACCAGTAGTAAACACTCAACCGTATCATTATTCTCACCTCTAGAAAGCTAAAATAGAGAGAATGATAAATGAGATGCTTGAAACAAGGGTTATCAGGTCAAGTGGTAACCCTTACTCTTCATCAATGCTAGCTTTACCCGATCAAGACAAAGTGTTTATGATTGGCGCATCGGGAGCTAGAATTTGTATTATCCACATGCAAGATGGCTAACCCCTAATATGCACCGAGGCTCTCCCTACACTTCACACGATGCTTCTGATCTGTAAAGAGATACTAATTGCTACTAAATTTGAAGTTTAGCATGATACAGGTCAATAGCACGAAGGAGAGAAGAAAACAGGCTCAGTAAAATTACAGCTCGTATCCACCTAAGACTCAGAACGGGCTCACACCACTGAGGACCTTATCAAAGGGCAGCCATTATTCTAAAAGAAGGCTCGGTTACTAAAGAACAACCAAGTAGCAGCCCATGCAAGAAAGAAATAACCACCTGACAAATACTGGAGCAGAAGAAAGTTTGCTAATAAAGATCGAGTTTCCCTTCATCTCTAGCCCTACTAGCAGAAACTTTGAGCCTCAAGGAAGTGCTCCCCCTACTACTTTGGCCCTTGCAAAATTGGAGATCACATTGGAGCAGTAACTTGTGGATCGGATCTGTGCACTAATTCGAAATTACAATGGATCCTCCATGAATCTCATCGCAAATAGAAGTTTAGAGATGATGACTCAGCCCAGATCTATCCACCCGACACCCAAGACGATGAGAAGGCCCAGTTTCACCTAGAGATTGCATGGCATCACGTGATCATGATGCATCACCATCTAGATATGACCATGGATGAACAAATACAAGATAAAGTTGAATCGTGGCATCATGAAGCTCCTACCTCAAATGTAACAAGGAAGCCTCATGACAAGCTACAGAATCGAACCCAGAGATCATAGAGCCTCAGCCTCGAGGACAAGACTGATTTTAAGATGGTGGGTCTGTTATGACCATAGTTGAGTAGTCCTTAGATTGAGCCTTGTTGGCCAACCTAGACCCGACATTAGGTCGGCTATAAGAAGATTTGAGTCAATTGTAATAAATCCGCCCAAATTTGACGGCTGAACCGAAGTTTGATTAGGAGTGAGAGTTGGATACAGGCCAAAGTCACTTAAGTCATGAATGTAATAAACTCTAATCTAGCCACCACCCCCTAATAAAGAAGTGGTTGGCTAGGATTAGGGAGGAGTCCTTTTGGAATGGGAGTCTCCTAGACGCCTCCTCTTAAGAGAGGCTGGCTAGGGTAAGAGGGGGAGAGTTCCACTTAGCTTAGACTCTCTCTAGGGTGGAATAAGAATAATGTTAGGAGTTGGAGACCCCTATAGCCGTCGGCTACATCAGGAGTTGGCTAGGGGTTATGAGTTGAGGGGAGGGGATGATGAGTCTTAGAGATTCACTATATATATATATATATATATATATATATATATATATATATATATATATATATATATATATATATATATATATATATATATATATATATATATATATATATATATATATATATATATATATATATATGAAGGAATATTATAGATATACACCTAAAAAGGTTACTGTTTTATGACCTTTCTATACTAATAATTTTTTCAAAATTCTTTTATTAACTTGAATCAATCATGTTTTTATCCATTCCACTAAAAGGATTCCAACTACACATCAATCAAAACATTTGGAAGATTAATGGGCCCTATAAACAAAATATATCTTCATTTCATCTTTTTTTTATTGTGATAAAAATGGAATCAACTGTTCTTTTTTTTCATTTCATCTTGTGATTCACTCTAGATCTCCAAGAAACAAAAGATATCTTCGTTTCATCCCATCCTTTGTCGTTTATCTGTGATAAAAATGAGGTTACTGGATCTTGTTATTAGCTCAAGATTTCCAACATATCTTCATTTTCATGCAAATATCTTTAATTTCCATGTACTACATACATCCTCCACTCGTCTCATCTTGCGGAACGTATCTATCCCAGTAACCACGCAGCCGACCAAGATACACTCCCAAGATATTTACCTGCCCGCCATCTCTATAAACGAAGTCGGAACTCGTAGCTGCTCCCACCCGTGTAGCTCTCCTCCCTCCACGTAGAGCTCGAAGCTGTTGGCCTCGTGGCATCGATGGATGCGGAGGAGGTGATGAGGTGACGAGAGGCTCCGGCGGCTGGGATTGGACGGAGGAGCGGCACGCCTCCTTCCTCAACTGGCTGTAGGAGTCCTTTGTATGGGGCCTCCCGTGCTGCTGCGGCGGCGACCGGATCCTCCCTGACAGCGCCCCCGAATCGACCCGTGACCTCCTGCGCCGCCGCCATGGGCTCGTCGGAGTTCCTCGTCCTGAGTTCAGCGAGAGAGTGGCGAGCAGCTAACTGTTTGATTCTTTGTCTGTGGACTTATCCGAGTCTGCTTCCTCGTGTTTACTGTGGTGTTAGCTTGGTAATAGTGGTCATGAGATCAAGTTAATCAATTTTATTGTTTTGTATTTAATTGGTGACCTAATAATCCATCTCAGATCATCTGGGTTGAAGAAGATGAAAGAAAATAATTGTTTTAACACACTCTTTGAGGGGTATGTTAACAAAAAATTTCATGACATAAATCACTTACTAGGATTTTAAGGATCCAATCTCCAATCAACTCTCTAATACTTTTTCTTCACGAAAAATATTTAATCCTATTAAAAAGGCATATTTGCATATAAGTTCCCCATAAAGATAGTGATTTTTTATTTGATTCTTTAAATTTAAGTTTAGTATGTATTCCTATATGGAACTTAAAAACTAACATATTCCACCCTGTAGTTAATCTTAAAAACAGTGATGTCATAACTCTAGCTTTGACTAATACCCTTTTTACTATTTTTATTAATATATTTTTCATACCTAACAACTGCACATTAAATGTAGTTTAGTTTCTATGAAATATATATATATATATATATATATACATACACCGTCGGATTTATGAGATCACGCTTTCGACATCCAGGGGTCATGGACCAATCATAGATCCTATTTAATAAGTGAAACATATTATGCTCTCCACCTGTTGTTGGATTCTCTGAAACCACAAGATAATGTGACTCCACCTTAATACCTTTTAAGATTTTGAAAAGGGTTGCCCTTTGGATAGTATAGTACGACGAAAGTAACCCAGAGCAACTTGATGTTGGCTAGGTTAACACCAGTTCCATGGATTGTTGTTACTCAGGCTGATATTTTAGCAATGGAAAACTGTAGGTCAACATTGAGTCAACCTTTCAAGGTTGCCATACATACTAACGGGGTTTCATCACAAGTAAAACATACCGTGTCCAGACACTAAATTCAAATTGAGGAAACATACTCATGGATTAAACGTTTTTTTTTTATATTTTGACCTTATGCTAGTTCTAAATATGCAACCCATAATCTACAGTGAACAGCACAGACCAGAATAGTAGATTAACAGCTCAAAAATACACCACTTAGCTTATATTCATACAAACGGATAAGAGCTCATAGATAGAATACAGAGAGCAAAAAGCTACACAACCACTTCTACATTCTTTAGTAGTTCTGTACACAATCACAAACCATGACTTTGGCACCATGCATCGATGCAGGATTAGGTTTTAATTACTAGGTGTATAAGGTCTACTTATCGATCTAGCGTTCGATGAAAAAGGATCACTACCACGTAATCTTTCATATGAGGCACTGCTTACCCATTGATTCCGAAAATGCGAACCTTGTGCATGTTTGGGAACTTGGCAATCACCAAAACAGCGACTGCAACTGTATTCAGGAAAAGCATAGGGTGTTGGTAGTCGGTTGTGTGCGAGGCTATCAAGTACCTGTCAGAAAACAAAATACACTAAGTAGAAAAACCATTTTATGTGAATGCAAGAAATTGAAGCAGACTTCAGCAATTTACCTTCAAATGACAAAACATAAAGATGCTTATTTAGAACAATTACAGATATGCTGAATAGCATTACTTCAGTATAAATCACAATGAGAAGATAAAATTAAAAAAGGAATCATGCATGAAGCATACAATATGCCACACAACAAAATGTATTGTACTAGACTACTGGATAAACATTGGTATATGGTGAAACAATTAATTTGTCATGTACATATGAAGCTTCAATTGAGCCCACAATATAATTGCCAGAAATCCAGCATGTTTTATACATGTTTCATAGAGTACTACTGATTTTTAAATAAAAAGGATGAAAGTGACAAAAAAAAATTCATCATGTCAAAAATGTACACATATCTCAGAGGAAAAACTGTTAGTTTTAGCCTTGGTGTAAAGTCAGCAATGATTACCTCTTAGTTATCTATACCATCCAGTACAGAAATTGTAACCTGTCAGTTATTTGTACCAGACTGTGGTATGGGGCTTCAATACTTTGTCAACACTATGTATAAAATGTTCTCTCCAACTCTTGGATATGTGAGGCTGGCTTTACGGATGTTCAACCATGGTTTTAAATCTTGTAATATTTTGGGGGTCCCCTGGTCTGATCAGGGATTGATTTGCCAAAACACCGCAATATCATCTATAAACTTGCATTTCAATACTATTTTTTTAGTAGTGGATAGTTAACCATTTCTAGTTTTTACTACAAGCTCAGTTTAATATTCTACAGCCTAATAATATTTAACCAGGTTATGCATCAGATATGCATGACTTGGACCCAATACAGTTCTGAAAGAGTAAAAAATTTGGAAACAGAAGCTGAGTGAGGGCTTATCAAGATAATTATCACCTGAATCACTTAATCTCCTAGTAGCGTTGACTCTCATTGCATCTGGATGTATAACCAAGTAGCTGCTCTACCAATAAGAAAGTGCATACATGTTTGTCATATCAAATCATTTCTAATGTATCTCAAGGCTCTCCATGGCAACAGAACATGACTAATCCCAAGGCAGTGATTGAACACATCCCATAACATCTAGATCACCCGAGTATCCATATTACAGTTTTATACTAGGTATTGGTCCAAAAGCTAACAGGTAAAGGCAGGGTCTCCTGATCATTGGGTTTTGACAGAGCCAAAATAAATATTACTTTTTGTACTTTTTTGAAGTTTTTGACCTATATTTTAATACACTTGAGATTTGTGGAGGAACAGAAAAGGAACATCAAAATTTCTAGTTATATGTATCCTAAAAACTTAAGCATACAACCTTCTGAAAAAAACATTGGATCTTCTTTTAATCCTTTTAAAAATATAAAGGGAAAAGTGAAGCGAATGTGAATTCCTATGTTTCAACTTACTTTGTTTTCAAGTTTTTTATTTAAAAATGAATAAGTGTAACTTCAAAAATCTAGAACGAGCTATTTGTGCTTTTAAAATATTAGAGTTACCCAGATGTTAAGGCCCATCAAGTTATTTCAAACTATTGCAAAGAACTCATGTTAAAAGGCTTAGCATCTAGTCTCAGCAGTTTCTAATTGCAATCTTACCAAAAGTATCTAGACACTTCTTGATTGTAAATTCATGACACTATAGTAAATAATGGTCTCAGGTGACAAGCTCCTCAGGCTCTAGACTCATCCTAGATCTAGGAGGATTTTGTACTGTTGCTTGAACTTAAACCCTGATCCATAAAATAGATCTTTCTATCCACCAACTAGCCTTTTAAACTCTGCAGCAAGTACTTGACTTATTTGCCTGTGCTGGAACTTCAGCATCACTTAGCAAGTTGCTGTTAGATTGACAATATGTCATAAAACTTATCAATGATCATAATCCTTTTCATTTTCAAGTTATGCTCTATTCTGAATCTGTCTTAATATGAAATATGCAAGTTGATAATTACTGTAAGTGATCCTTGATAAAAAAATGCTTAAATGCTAGATTCTAAAGTAGATGTCGAACCTGTATGGATGCTAAATTCATGTGGATACAGACAGAGTTTGATCACATGCGTATTGCTAACTCTTAACTAAGCCCTTTGATTCGACAATTATGTGAAAACTAAGCATTAAGGTTCATGCCAATAAAAAAAATTACAAGGATCACAAAACCATTGCCAAAAGATTTTAGATATAAGAGAATTCTAAACAAACAAGTGAATCTAGAAAGCTCCATTATTTGCCATCTTACTCTTTCAAATTAAATATATAAAACATCACATAAAATCTGGACTATATCAGTAAAACATGATTATAACGACAACAAAAACAAACTCCTGATTCTTGAAGTGAAAGAGCATTCACATATTTGTAAAATCTATAAATGAAATGCAAGAGAAATCATGATCCGAGTGATATAACAAGTTCCTCATATATAACAGGGTGAAATAGAAAAAGAAAATTGTAGTGTGACTAAAACCTTGTTCGGTGAATAGGTAAATTGAAGAATCCATGAATAGAGATAAGTCAAGAAAATAATCTTAAGAAGATGACACGACTAAAACCTTTTGGTGGGAACATGCTAAACCAAATCCAATAAATTCCAAATTGAACAGAATGATGGCATGCTTTAGTCTCAGCAAGGTATGTAAGGTTGAAACAAATGGGTGATAACCAGTGGCACAAGTATAACAAATTAATTAAAGCGAAAATCCCCAAATTAAGAGCAACATCAAATGCTCTAAAGCAATATATGAAGTGTTTCTAGAAAGATCATGGGGATCATTGTGCACATATTTTGGATACATAGGTGATGGGAATTGTAGCTCGCCACATGGACATGGCTGCCAACTTGGTCTGGAGAGTAGGACCCAATGACATGACAGTCACCCAGACCCATCAACAGCAGTTTGCCCAGAAAATATTCTGTCCATGCTACAGAATATTCCTTTGGGCCGAACCTGCTATAAAGGCCGACTAATTTACTGTACCCAAGTTAGTTATTGTTCACCCATGACTTCACTTTCTATCTCGGACCTAACTTGAGCATCGGAGGAACTAAGTCGAGCATCCACTCGACGTTGGTCTTCTTGCGGGTCGGCTCTCGAGCAAGCACTTGAGTCACCTTCTGAGCCATCTCTAGATTGTTGCACATGCAGCCTAGGACCAAGCCAAGCTGACAAAAGCGTCACCAACAATCACCACCATCAATAGGTGATTTATTTTCTATATATCAATTGAAAAATGGTATGGCATAAGCATATAATTGCAAGGAATAAGCTTCATGGTGTTTGGGATGTCAAGAGCATTTCCAGGTGTGACTCTAAGCTGCAACAAGAAGAATGACTAATTATCCAAGTCTAAACATTAGTAACACCATATTATGAAACCACACCATTATCCATTTATAAAGGTTGTCTTCCATGATTTTTCAGTCCAAGCAAAACATCAAAATTATATGCAAGAGATATTCAACAGGATAGTACTCACAGGACAACAGGAACAACAGTCAAAAACTTCCTGTTACGTGTTAGTTGTTTCCCGTTATCCATCTGTTCCCACCAGGTCAAGTTATTGTAGATACCCTGGTCTTCAGCAAAGGGAGTACCCTTTTTCCAATGGAAGAAGTAATAAGTAACCTAAAAACAATTAAGATATAAGATTGGGACAAACAAAATGCCAGATATGTGATAACTATATAACCAACAAATATGCAAATTTATAATTAAAGGAAACCAGGAAACACAATAACATTAACTAGTTTAAACATCGATGACAAACTTATAACTTAATCTGTCAATCCTCTTGCTTCATGGAAAATTATTTGATAGCGCAATAGATGTCAGTCTGACTTAGAGATGCATTCACCGTTCACCAGAATTATAAGAAAGAAACATACAAACTTATTAGCTTCATAAAGTTTCGAATTTATAACAAAGGCCACAGCTGCTTCCCTTTCTGGGAGATGAATGCTCACCAGAATTATAAGAAAGAAACATATAAACTTCTTAGCTTCATAAGGTTTAAAATCTCTAACAAAGGCCACAACTGCTGACCTTTCTTGGAGAATTATTCGATTTGTTCAATCCACAATTTTATATGTGACAATTTAAACCTTGATTATTTGATCATGCTTGACACAACCATACAAAACAAAAAAAAAAAAACGCTTGCATGGCAATCAACCATGTTGAATCATATGGAGATATCAAGTCAAATTCTAAGTCTAAGACATCAGAAAGTAAACTATTAGTGAATCAGTTCGAACATAAGCAGAATTATACTATCTGTGCAAAGATGAAGAAAATGAATCATTGTAAGTTACTAATGGTCATTTGTTAGCAAGTATATTTGGTGGCCAAATATCCATTGATGTATCAAAGCAAAGTTTCAATAAAGATGAGTGACAACAGTGACAATCTTCAACGGAAATATTGGAGCTGCCCACATGCTTCCTACATTTACTACTATCGCACTGATCATCTCGAGCTAGATTTAATCCTATATATGATGAAAAAACCCAACACAAGAGAGAGAAAGAGAGAGAGAGAGGACCCCATTAAATTTCTGAATTTTTTGAGTCATGTTTGAGTCATATAATTTGTGGTTTGGTTAGCCCAATTGGAGTAAGGAGTTTATTTAATTTTTATTATTTAATTAGGAGTCCAAGTCTAGAAGGACTCTAGGTGGAAGAGTCCAAGTCCAGAGGGATTCTCGATAGCTTCTATAAATAAGGGTATAACTATTCTTTTTTTATCAACGAAGAAAATATGGTCTCAGCCATTTGGCAAAGCCCTAGGAGGCTAATCCCCTCAAATGATCAAGGAGACCGATTCCCTCGAAGTGATCAAGGAGGCCGAACCCCTCGAAGTGATCGTCTTTTTTACGATAGAACCCTGGGGGTTCCTATCATCTGGTATCAGAGCAACGATCCTCAGTGTCCCCGCTGCAATTCCGCGGTCGATCTCTACTGCAACTTCTCCAAGATCTTATAGCCATTTTCGCGCAATCCAACCATGGCAGCCGCAGCCCTTGGTCGTGTTGCCATCCCTCCTCTACCGTAGCCACACCAGCCTCAGCCGCTGCTGTAGTGCGCTTCCCCCCCGCACCCACCCACCCCCCCTCCCGCCAACACCCTGCTCCTTCTTCCTCAGCCAAAAGGAAGATCGCCTCCTCCCCTGCCTACGGATCCCAACACTTTCGTCCTCAATTCTCGCCTTGTCCAGTGCTGTCAGTGCGCCTTCAACCCGCTTAGGCAAGATCTTGCTGCCCCTCCCTTGTCGTTGCCACCTCCCCTGTCACTGTTGCTGCCGTCCTCATTTGCCACCTGCAGCCCATGCCACTAGCCGCTCCCACCATCAGCGCTGCTCCCGTCGTCAGCATCCTCCTCCCTTACTGCTGCCATCTCCTGCGCTTCCACCGAAGACGATGTTGCTACCCCTTCCTTGCCGCCATCTTCCTCCCAAACCCACCTATGCCAAAGCCGATGTTGTCGGCATCTCCTCCCAATAGCTCTCGCAGTAACAACAACAGCTGCCTTCCATTCCGGCGCTGATCACCCCCTCGTCGCTCCCAGCCACGCCCTCCTCTGTGCAGCCCGAGCCCTTAAAGCCTCCCTAGCCACGTCGCCAGCCCCTCTCTCTCCTCTTCCTCCCCCATCCCTGTTCTGTCCACCACTGCCACCTTGTTCCCCGCAGCCGCCGCCTCTGTTGCCTCGCCTGCCACAATGCTACCTTTCGTAGCAGCATCCGCGTCCTCAACCCCCTTTCTTCCTCTACCCAACACTGTCATCTCCAGCCTTCTGGCGCAGCCGTCGGCTACCGCTCCTGCATTTAATCGCCACATCTCTCTCCCCTGCTTCCTCCTCTGATGTCGTCCACTCCAACCGCACCCTGCTCCGTTATCGCTACCACACAGCCTCCCTTCCACCTGCGCCAGCCCATCCACGTCGCCCTCAACCTGCGGGGAAGACATTTTTGCCTCTTCCCTACTCTTCCGCTTCTCCCCTGCTCCACTACAACCACGCCTTCCAGCCTTCTACCATAGCTGCCGACCGCACCAGCGCTGCCCCTCCTTCGCCATTGCCGCCGCCCTCTGCCGGCAAGACTATAGCCTAGCCACACCCCATCCTGCTCGAGCAAGTAAGGGCCACCACCGCTATTCCCAGGCCAGCAGACCATCGGCGAACCTTGGTGACGCTGCCCCCAGCCGCACCATCAACGTTGTCCTCGCTTCCTCTTCTCCACCGACAACGAAAATAGTCGCAACAGCCTCAGTTGCTCCCCATGTCGATGCTGCCGCTTTCTAGCCCCACTGCTTCAGCCCTGGCCGCTCGCGATCCCACAGCACTCTCACCCCACGCAGCGCAAAAAAAAAAACAAGGCAACAACCCTCCCTCCTCGCAGTGACCGAAACAGGGCAACTTCCAGCCCTCAGCCGCTGCCATCTTCCTCCTTCGCCGACTGCACTAGCGCCACCCCTTTACCTCTTCCCGTCGCTACCATCTTCCTCCTCCGCTGGCTTCACCAGCGTTGCCCCTTTCCTTCGTCCACCGCAGTCTCACCCTCCTCAGCCGATGCACAACCCCCTCTGATCTGCTACAGCAATCAACGCTGCCTTATAGCGAATCGTAGCAATGATTTCTTCCTGCACCACCGTAGCCTCGACGATCTCATCCTTGTAGCATCACCGCACCACCACCCTTCTGACCACCTGTGTCACAGCAGCAAACACCGAGTAAGACGGTGCTGATATCCTTAACCCAACACCAGAAACAGGAATTAAGTATTACAAATCTGCAATCCTATGCAATGGCCGCTGACAACTCAGTGAAAGCCCAATTAGAAGCTTTCAGAACCAGGATTGAAATCTGACTACAAGAAACCCTTAATGAGTTTAGAAGGAGCCTATTGGAGAGCTTCCGCAAAATTCAGAAAGAAGAAAGTTCAAGTCCTACGTTGAACCAATCCGGAGACACGGGAAAAGGGCACCAAGAACCGGGCACCAAGAACCGGGCACCAATTACCCACGCATTAAGGTAGAATTTCCAAGATGGGAAGACGGGGATCCGACCAGTTGGATCTCTAGGGCTGAAAAATTCTTTCACTTTCACTGAACTCTAGAAGAATCCAAGGTGGAAATAGCTTCAATTCAACTTGATGGTGATGCAATCCAATGGTATGACTAGTACAAAACCTGTTACGGGGTTCCTTCATGGGAGCAATTCAACAAAGGACTTTGTTCGCTTTGGACCATCCGAGTATAAGAATGTTAATGGGCAGCTTACCAAAATCCGCCAGACTTTCACAGTGCAAGAATATCTTAGCATATTTGAACAACTGTCAAATCAAGCCAAAGATTGGCCTGAACGGCAATTGGTGGGAATGTTTGTCGAATGACTTAATCCAGACATTCGGTGTGAAGTCAAAGCTCGCTAACCCCGCACTATTATAGCTGCGATCTCTTTTGCATGTTTGCATGACGAAAAAATCAGTAGGGAATATTGCTGAAACAGAAGTGACAACAAACAGATGATTAGCAAGCCACCCACCCCATCTATTCCCAGCCAAAACTCGGACACACGAGAAGAACTCAAGGAAAGATCAACAAAAGATTTGTGCTGGCATTATGATGAGAAGTGGAGTAACAAGTGTTTAAAGATAACAAGGTTGCTGATGGCCGAATCCTAACTTGTGATAACAAGTGTTTAAAGATAAAAATGATATACAGGGCAAAGAACTACTTGTGGATTTCTTTTTGATACCCCTGGAAGACTTCAAAGTGGTGATCCTCAAAGGAAGACGTGGAACTATCACTAGCCATCAGATGGAGAGGATTCTTCAAAAGACTGCAATAAATACTACACCGGATAATCGGCCAATTGCTTACACTATCACGAAGTGGCGACCCTACTTACTTGATCAACGGGTTGTGATGCATCGCAAATATCCTATGACTGATGTGCTCCCAAAATTTGCCGTTACTCAATCTTAAGGAAGACTGATTTGAAGGAGGAATTGTTAGAACCCCATTAAATTTTTGAATTTTTAAGTCATATCATATAATTTATGGTTTGGTTAGCCCAATTGGAATCAGTTAGGAGTTTATTTATTTTTATTATTTAATTAAGAATCCAAGTCTAGAAAGACTTCAGGTAGAAGAGTCAAAGTCCAGAGGGACTCTCGATAGATTCCATAAATAAGGGTGTACTTATTCATTTTTCATAAATGAAGAAAATATGGTCTCAATCATTTAGCAAAACCTTTGGGAGGCTGATCCCCTCTAAGTAATCAAGGAGGCTGAAGTGATCGTTTATCCCTCATTTCTACGATGGAACATGAGGGGTTCAGTCACCCACTTCTCCAGTCAAGATGCTGAAACCGGTCTATAGAAGTCCCAACTTCTCAGAACTAAAACGAAAAGGAATCGAAAACCCTAATTTTTAAACCAATACTAGAAACGAGATCTTCCACAATCATATAAACAGAGAATGATAAATGAGTGAGTGAATGAATGTATGAATATCTAACACAAATTAGCTTCCAAAACGGGAAAAAGCGGGGAAGATCAAATCTCTGGGGGGGCGAGGAAGGGAAGGAGAGGCCACCTACCGCGAAGTGGAAGAGGTTGACGACGGTCCAGGCCATGCCGGGGGTGCATCCGAAAACGGAGAGCACAAGGAGCCAGGAAAAGAAGAGGATGAGTATGTAGGTGGTCCAGACTCCGGGGTACATAAACCACTCCGTGTTCTTGTTCAGATCCGCCGGCGGCACCGTGTGCACGTAGAGCTTCGCCATCGCCGTCGCCCTGAGGTTCCCCTCTCGAGCTCTGCTCCCGACTCCAAGCCAAGGCAGAGGTAGAAAGCGCGAGCGATCAAGAAGCGAAGGGGGAGTGGGGACTAATATAGACCGAAGCCGATTAACGATTCGGGCCAAAGGCGTTGGAATTGGACTTTTAGGGCGTTGATTTCGTTTTTTATTTCTCCGTCGGCGAACAGAAAACAATAAATAGAGCGGAAGAGATCACACGGAAGGCCAACCACTTTATCCAATTCCCAGAACCTTTTTGGGTTTGATCTATTATTATTATTATTATTATTATTATTATTCTTGTTATTATTATTATTATTATTATTATTATTATTATTATTATTATATTGCTGCTATTGTAGCCGTCATCCACGCCTCCACCTTCCAAAGCAATTCCCACAATTACTACGACACGCCTCTGCATCTTCCACCCCAGAGTAGATCAAATCAGTCTATCGTTGCCCCCTGTATTTGATCTGAAAATCTGATATTTTTTTTATCATCCACGCCTCTTCAATACTACAAGATTCCTTACTTTACATGCTGAAGATTTTTTTCAAATTTTATCCGATGCAAAATTCGTTCGTCGCAAACGTTATCATCGTTGCAAAGACAAAACGTTGCAGAAATTTTCAACCGATTATTGCTTATTGAAACTAAACTTTTAGTCATCCTTTTTAGCTGAAACTTTTATACAATTTTATAGATCGTCTTAGCTTTCATCTAAGACTGATCTCGTGAAAAAACTCCTTCTAGATCTGGACTTATAGTGCAGCGATTCTTTGTTGCACAGTACTGAAATTTTACAATGCAGAATCTGCCTTCCGTTTATTGGCCTCTTGAAACCAAACTTTTGTTCATCCTTTTTGGCCGAAATTTTTACACAATTCTCAAGATCAAGATGGCTTTCATGTGGATTTGATTTTATGAAAAAACTCCTTCTGGAACTAGTTTTCTTGTACGATCTTTCACCATTACATAGTTCTAGAATTTTACGACGAAGGAATCTGCTTTGCATCTTTTGCCCTATTTCCCTACCGTTATGCTATCAAAATTTCTACTGGTATTGGCAATATCTAAATCAAGGGTTTTTGCATAATTTTCTTAAACTTTCCCTTGGAATTTATGTCGAGAAATCATCGTTTCTCCGATGCAAAAATCGGTTCAGCAGGACAGCACATCGCAGCACTTCTTTTTACCGAATTCTATCAGATTTGAGTGCTATTTTTTTGTGGGAGTTCAGACTCTCCTTTCCTCATCACCAAACCCTACCATCCTTACCAAAAACCCTTCAAACCCCTACCCTAAACCGAATCCAAATAGCCCCCAAATCAGCCACCTAAATCAGCCTACTTCCTTATCGATCCACTTACCTTTTTAGAAAACTTTCCTTACCGAGACACCTACCCTTGTTGCCATCTATCTCAGATCTAAAATCTATTTTCCTAACCTTCATCTACTGCTATCACAACCCTAAAACCATGCCAATTTGTAGCCTAAACTCCACAAATCGCATCCCCAAATCTGCCCTAAATCGCAGCCTACTTCCATCCAAACTAATTCACCTTCCAACCGGCCACCCCCTTCTCCACTATTCCCATGCCACTACCCGACAATAGAAAAAATATCTCAATATTACAGATCTTGAGACATATACTATGGCATCAGAGAAGGCTCTCGATGCAAAGCTTGTAGTCTTTGGAAACAGCGTGGAAGAGAAGATGCGATCCCTTTTCACCGAGTTCATCATTGGCCGACCGTCGAGCCTGAGGAAATCACAACACGGAGAAACTTCAGATCAGCGAGATGATCCTCAAGAACATGGCCACATCACCTCTGATCTCAATAATCCATGCATGAAGGTTGACTTCCCTAGATGGGAAGAAGGAGACCCGATTGGGTGGATCTCGCGCGCGGAGTACTATTTTCGATTCTACCGAACCGCCAACGCCACACTAGTGGAGATTGCTTCCAAACCTCAAGGGAGATGTTATTCAGTAGTTTAATTAGTTTAAGCACACCCATGGAGGACTCTCTTGGCAGCGATTCAAGGAAGGACTACTAGACTGCTTCAGACCAATCGATTTTAACAACATCGACGGATAATTGGCAAAGATTCATCAAATCTCTACAATACAAGAATACCAAACAAGGTTTGAGCGTTTATCTAACCAAACTGAGAATTGGTCTGAGAAATAACTTTTAGGTACTTTTATCGAGGGCCTAAAGCTGGAGATCTGAGGAGAAGTAAAGGCATGGCAACCGTACACTCTTATGGCGGCGATTTCCTTTGCGCATATCCAAGAAGAATAATTGAACCACGAGGTACGAAGGACAAGGGTCGCTCCCCGACCAACCATGCTAAGGCCTACTACCCCCTCTAGTGCCATCCAAGCTCCTGCACCAAAAAAGTTGACAAGAGACGAGCTTCGTGAATGATCGACCAAGGAGTTGTGTTGGCATTGCAACGAACAGTGGAGCAGTGAACATCACTGCAAAAAGGGTCGGCTCCTCGTGATCGAACCAGTGGAGGATAAGAACAATGAAACATCTAAAAAAGCTCTTGAACCTAAAGAAGAAACCATGGAGGAAGAGTCCCCACCGGCCAACTACGCAGTGCACGCATTGGCCGGCTATTCCAACCCGCAGATGATGAAAGTTGGAGGACTTCTAAAACAGCAACCCATCACGGTTCTCATCGACACGGGTAGCACCAATAACTTCCTCAATAGTAAGGTTGCTACACGTTTGGCACTTCAAATCAAAGGTTGCAACAAGTTTGACGTAAAGGTCATCGACGGTCGAATCTTTAATTGCGACCAACGGTGCCCGCGGGTGAAACTACTCCTCTAAGACCAAGAAGTGGTAGCTGATTTCTTCCTCCTACCCATTGATGATTATGAAGCCGTACTCAGGATCAAATGGCTCACAACACTAGGTGATATCTCCTGGAATTTTTCTAAATTAATCATAAAATTTTATTGCAAAGGGAGACAGGTCACGTTACGAGGCAAGCGCGGGAGCCAAATTTTCATCGTTTCGTCGCAACAAATGGAGAAAGTTTTGCACAAAGTGCATAAAGGATTTTTTATGCATATCCAACAGCCATCTAAGGGGGAGAATATACAAATTTCAGATCCTAAGCTTGCCCTCTTGCTGGATGAATTCGCGGACGTTTTCACGGAGCCGCACGGGCTGCCCCCTAACCAGCAGCATGACCATTGTATTCCTATTCTGCTGGGTAAACCTCCAGCAAATTTGCATCCATACCGCTACCCTCACTTGCAAAAGGATGAGATCGAGAACATCGTCAAAGAAATGCTGGATACCAGGGTAATTCGACCGAGTTGCAGCCCTTAGTCTTCACCGATGTTGCTAGTGCGCAAGAAGGACGGTACATGATGGATGTGTATTGATTATCGAGCCTTGAACGCTATCACCGTCAAGGACAAATATCCTATACCCGTCGTAGATGAGCTCTTGGATGATTTAAAAAGAGCTCGAGTCTTCACTAAACTGGATCTCCGTTCCGGTTATCACCAGATTCGGGTATGCATTAAAGACATTCCGAAAACTACATTTCGCATGCATAACGACCACTATGAGTTTCTAGTAATACCTTTTGGACTTACGAATGCTCCTTCTACTTTCCAAAGCCTGATGAATGACATCTTTCAGAGTTTTCTATGCAAGTTCGTATTAGTGTTATTTGATGATATCCTCATTTATAGCCCTACGCTTGATATACATTTTCAGCACTTATGAACTGTTCTAACAATTCTCTGGGAGAATAATCTTTATGTGAAATAATCAAAGTGCAGTTTCTTGCAGTGTAACGTGGAGTATCTTGGGTGTATTATATCAGAGGATGGAGTGACGGTAGACCCGACGATGATCGAGGCAATGCAAGGATGGTCGAGACCTACAAACGTACAATCATTATGCAGTTTCCTTGGACTCACAGGCTACTACCAAAACTTTATGAAAGATTATGTCAAGATCAGTACCTCACTCACGTCCTTACTGAAGAAAGACTCCTTCTTATGGTTGGATAAAGCCTCCACAGCCTTTGAATGACTCAAGGCAGCTATGACGATGACGTCGGTCCTAGCATTGCTCGATTTCAGTCGCACTTTGGTTATTAAGGCTGATGTGTCAGGAGTTAGAATTGGGGCTATTCTTATGCAAGATGGTCCATGGCACTATAAAAAGAAACTATAAAAAGAAATCATAGTTTATAATTTTTAATTTATATTTTATATATAACCCTTATACCAACCAACTTTATATAATTAGGTAAGTCTAGAATTCGACTAAACATAAATCTAATTAAATCAGTCAAAAATAAAAATTAATGAAAATCAAAATCAAATATTTATTTTTTTTCTAAATTCAATTAAGACTTGATTGATCGAATATAAATCCAGTCAAATAATAAAAAATACTAATATGATTAAATTTAATCAAAATATTTGATTAAAATAAATCAATTTAGTTAATTTTATAATTAAGATATAAATAAAAAAAAATTAAATTTTATAAAGGTAAAACTGGATCTATGAATTAGGATTAGACTGAAAATTTATGATTCTGATGAGTTGGAAAGTAAAATTGTTCTTTTAAAGAAAACCTTGTTCTCTTCCCTTTTTGTGCGCGATTGTCGCGGTGCGCATCCGCTACGCGAGATGCCGCAGCCGCTATGCGAAGCGTCAGACCCGTGATACGCGGGGCGCCTCAGCCACTGCGTAATAAGTAGTGGGCGAGGCACCGCCATCACTACACAAGACGCGGCAGGTGCCATCTCCACGCGGTGCGACCGTCGCCCATTGTCGTTGCACGATGCACCACTGTCGCTGGGCGGTACGCGGCAGTTGCCGTGTGCACGCGGCACGACCATCTCTCGTGGCTACTGTGCAAGGCACTGTAGCCACCTATCATGGCCATTGCGCATGGTGCAACCACCGCTTGTGCGCGACCGCGGCGTCCAGTTGACGGTGGCCGGTAGCAGGGTGCTATCGCAACCGTTGTCTGCAAATAGGCAGGCGACCCTCAATAAGACGATAATATACCAATCAAATACAATAAACCTTTTGTCACTTACAAGCAATCAATAAGATAGATTAGATATAAAAACATATCGATGATTTAATGAATCATTCATGCATCATAAATAAAAATATATTAATATCATTTAGTAAGCAAAATATTTAATTTTATAATCATGGCTTTGATACTAATTATAAATATATAAAATCATAATATGCTATTAGTAAACAAAAAAAAATTAATGCTAAAACCTGAAATCAAGTAACAATAGATTTAAATATTACGATGCATACCTTTTGATGTTATTCATAAGACTTATTCTCTGATCTTTGAGTCTACCATCATCGATCTAAATTTTGATGATGAAATCAATTGATGGGTTTATTGATCTAATATATGTATTAGAGATGAATGATATAGGATTAACTATGATAAGACAATACAATCAGATGTTGGGCCAGAATCAAGTTTGAGCATCGGGCCAGGGTTCGGACGATGCAGTGGGAACTCACAAGAAATCGTCGGAAGCTCGTCGAAGGTATCGGGGGCTTGTCGGGAGTTCGTCAGAAGCTCACCAAAGGTATTGGGGGCTTGCTGGGAGCTAACCGGGAATGCGTCGGGGGTTTGCCAAAAGATGACCGAGACTCTTTGGGAGTTCATGTGATGTTATTGGGAAGATCGCCAGGAGTTGGGAAGGTTGTTAGGATCAATTGGCACTGGGGGTGAATTAGTGCAAGTGCTGCAAACTTTAATTTAGGAAAAACTTTCACTCAAAGTAAAAAATGATATTGGAAGTGTTTCGTTCGAGTAAGTGAGAAATTTAAGAACCATGCTAAGTTTATTGCTTAAGGGAGGCTCAAATAAGAACATGCAAATAAAAAAAAAAAAGATAAGAGACACTCACAAATTTATAGTGATTCGGCCTCAACTTGGCCTACGTCCGTCCACTCCCCGAGTCCTCTTCTTCGCGGTCCACCAGTGTCCATTACCGATTTTCTTCGGTTGAAGACCAAACCCTTATACTTCCCACTCTCCTTTTCATAGGCTTAGGAGAGGAACCTTACAATCTTTACACTTACAACTCACAAGGGAGACTTTACAAAGATTACAACTCTTTTTCTCACTGCCTTGCCTCCTTTTCTTTTCTTGCATAATTTTAGCATACTATTTTTCATAAAATTTCTAGCCCAATGTGTTATGCTAAATGCAAGAAAACTTGAGGTATTATAGACCCCAATTGGCTTTAGAAATTAGAGCAAAAAATTTAAACATATACAGAAAATCTGGGTATATGCGGTATCACCATCGGTGCCGACGGTATTGCCACCGAAAGCCACCTAGAAAATAGGGCAATGATGGTACTACCATCGACCTGGGTGGTATGACCATCGACCTAGGCAGTACAATTGCCATCCACTGGCGGTACAATCGTCGGGAATCCTAGAAAAGTGTTTCCCTCTACTTTTCCAATCCTGATTTGTACCTTCAGTTAACCCATTTCTAGGTCAACCAATTGAGCTCAACCTGAGCTCAATCCAAACCTAAGTGTGGACCCGGTTTGTCTCACTTGAGTTAATTTGAATTTCTTCCAAATCTAACCAAGTAGGACTCAAACTTTACCGATGCTAACTATGACTAATTAATTACAACCATTGTGACCATCAAGTCTAACAAGACCCTCCTAACTCCCGACAAGCTTTTTGGCAACCACCAATGATCTTTCATCGAGTCTCTTCGTCTTCTTCCGATGAACTCCTGATGCCTTCTTGGTAAGCTACCGATCACCTCTGGCGAGCTCCTGGCAAACTCCTGACAAGCCTCCAATACCTTCGGCAAGCTTTCGGTGAGTTCCCACTACATCGTCCGAACCCCGGCCCGATGCTCGGACTTGACTCTGGCCCACATCTAATTGTAATTTTTTTACTCTATCGTATTTAATCATGTGCCAATCATCTCTAACACACATGTTAGATCAACAAATCATCAATTGATTTTATCATCAAAATTCAAGATTCAATAAAAGTCACTTGACACGTTGGTCAAATTGATTATATTTGTATGCCTTAGTATGTCGTAGTTAGCATCGATTTGGTTTATAGTCCAAATTGAGTTAGATTTGGAAGAAATCCAAATTAACTCAATGTGAGGCAACATCGGTCCACTTTTAGGTTTGGGTTAAGCTCATTTAGTTGACCAGGAAGGGGTCAATTGAAGGTACAAGTTGGGAATAGAAAAATTATAGAAAACACTTTTTCGGGATTCCCGATGGTAGTACCGTTGGTGGTCGATAATTGTACCACCCATGTCGGCGGTTGTACCACCACCGCCTATTTTCATGGTAGCTTTCGGTGGTAGTATTATCGGCGTCAGTGGTTGTATCACCCATATCTAGATTTTCCAGATACGTTTAGATTTTTGGCTCCATTTTCTGAAGCCAATTGGGGTCTATAAATACCCTAAGTCTTCCTGCATTAAGCACAAGAAAATGGACAAGAAAACTAAGAAAAAAAGTGTACTAAAAGTGTGCAATAAAAATAAAGGGGCTAAGAGAGTGAGCAAGTAAGTATTCTAATCCTTGTAAAGGTATCCCTTATGAGTTTTTAGTGAAATACTTGTAAGGTTCCTCTCCTGAACTTGTGGAAATGAGAGTGAGAGGTGTAAGGGTTTGATCTTTACCCAAAGAAGATTAGTAGTGGACACTAGCGGAACTCGATGAAGAGGACTCGAGAAGTGGACGTAGGCAAAGTTGTGGCTGAACCACTATAAATTGTAAGTTTTTCTCTCTTTATTCAATTTCAACATTCATTAGCTAATTAAAATTTGTCGATCTTAAGTTTGATTCGCTCACGTATTCAAATTCAAAGAAACGCTTTCGATTTTGATTTTACTTTGAGCGAAAGTTTTCTTAAACCAAAGTTTTCAACTCTTGCACTAATTAACCAACCCCCACCACCCCGCGGCCCGACGCCCCAACCCACCCCCGCTCCCTCCCTCCCTCTAATGCCAATTAATCCTAACAAATCACTCCACCACCTATTGTAGATTAGTATTCTCCATGTGGAGGGTGGCTATCTCTACGTCTAACTTTAACAACATGTCATAGCAGTGGTGGTGGTCAACCCACGCCTCTACAATTGACCTTGTGGTAATGTCCAACTGGCTTGCTAGATCTGCCAAATGTGTTGCTCCATTGCTAGCTCCCTCTCTAAGTCTATCTCTTAGACTCAAAGATACTTGGCTTCGTTAGCTAGAGAATCCCTCCCTATGGCTCTTACTACAAAGTCAACCCGTTCTTTCAGCACCCATGCTAGGGTGGTCGACGAGTCCTTAACCTGATCCACCAGTGTTGTTGCCAGGTTGTCACGAACTTAGCTAGTTTTGCCTAAGTTGTGTGATACCCTTGTGTATTCATTCATAAAGGTCAGCCTCCTATAAACCTCTTATGGTCTTTTAGACCTATAAAAGAGAAAACGGGTTAGAGAAAGTATTTCACACGGGATCCACAAGCAATCATTTCAGTAAATACTTTATAGCCAATGCAAATTACAACCATGGATTTCGTAAGATCTGAACGATCACACATAAAAGATCATGGTCAATTATAGACTAAATCCCACAAGTGTTCACATGACATAACTCTCATTTACATACCGAAAATGACTACAAAAACTAACCAAACTAGGGACTCTATGTCTACTACTAGCCTGCTACATGTTATAAAAAGACATGGATATACATGAGCATTATATCGAGCACCCTGTTTATATTTTTGTTCGTAATATTCTGCCCCACTTATTCCTTTAACATCCTCGTCAAAGGTATTGCAGACATTGCATCTCTGCACCTTTTGCTGAATCTTCAATCTTCTGCTTTAGCTGTAAGATGCCTCTTGGCTCTCAATTGCTCTCTACCGCTTTTGTTTAGGAGTCAAACTTTTATCCATCATGCTACTTTAACTCATCAATGACTAACTCTGGTGTAGGGTCATCTAAGTTATGATGATCCTTTTTTATTCCTGTGGATCCTTCTGATGAAGGAAAAGACCTTTATTATGCTCAAGTATCTCAATCTTCTTATGTTATTTAAATTATGTGGATATTTGTTGGAGCTTTAATGAGTATCACCTCACAGACTTTGAAGTTTTTAAGGTCTTTCCTTTACAAAATTTGTCAATCGTTTCTTTTTTTACTTAGTTGTCACTTCCAAGTAGATTTGAATCACTTTCGCTTTCGATTGTCATTTTGTTTGGAGATGAAGCAGACAATCCTCACCAATAGTGATTGGTTGAACGCCATTAGTGAGGATTTGACAACTATTATCTTCTAGTAGGTTTCTTCGAAGGGTCTTTAAACTTATGCAGAGCTCCTCTACTAGATAAATAAGAGAACTGGGATACTCGATTTCACCCATTATCTTAAAAATTGAGATGACAAAGGTTACTTGACTTTGCCCGCCTCCTCGGGATTATACTTCATGCATTAAGCTAATTACTAGCCTTAACTCGCTCTTTGCTCGAACTTCCAAAGAACTCGAAGTATTTTCAATCCTTGCATTGAGTTAGCTCCTATGATTCACCTTCTCACTGCCATTGAACTTCTTAAATGCAAGATGAAAATGGCAAAAGTTTACCCTAATATAGAGCAAGTCTTTAATAGTTTTGGTCGCCTCTGGGATTGTATCATTTTCTCCATTATCTTTGCCACCTACTCCTTTGAGTATAAAAGGTATAGCACCATGTACTGCCTACTTTGCTCCTTGGTTGAGCACTGTTGCATCAACCCGAAGTCTCCCACTTTCGGTTATCTTAATGAGAAGCTTATTGAGACTGGTCTTATGAAGTTCCTTGGCCTTTACCCTTTAGCCTTGTCTTGATACTCGAAGTTTGCCTCTACATTCTCTACCTTTTTGGGCTTTTTCACGATCAATGCTCTCCCTTTGTGAGAGCAAGGGATCGATGACTCTATGGAAGTCTCGTCTTTGCGGTATCATGGTGCTACCATGCCCATGGCACTATTATTCGTTGCCTCGCATCTACATCCATTTTTTCGTGATTAGTCGATCCACCTCTATGACACTATGGTACTCCTCTAAGTCCACCTCCATTCTAACCGATGCTTGGTTTTTTGGGTAGTTGAGTCCCTTTAGACTCGACATCACTTTCTCACCCCTTTCAACCACTTGCTCCAACACATTTGTGTTCTTCGAGCAGTTCCTCTTAGTCGATAGAAAGACAGATTGTAACTCTCATGCATGGCCTCTGTTATCCTATTGTAGGGATCATGCTGCTTTTGTTCTCCTTAGCTTTCTTGGTAGTAATGTTCACTTACTCGGCCTTGTCCTCCAACTTGTTAGTCTTGCTTAAGCGAATATAAGCACTAGAGTAGTCCAAGTCTCCAACTGCTCCGATCATACCTCTATATAATCAAGTCTCCCATGAGATTCACTAGTAATTGCACTTAGAATTCTCTCTTGATGGTATATAGATCTCATATGCTGATGACCAAGGGTTTCATCCAATGCAAAATTTGATGCACACATGAAAGACCTGCTCTACGGTACCATAACATTCACTCCTTGAATCTATAGCCATTCTTGTTGTCATGTTGTTCACCAAAGTGGAAGTAACTCTTGATCATACCTCTGCATGATCAAGTCCCTCACAAGACTTGTCCTGCGTGTGTTGTATTACATTGAACTGTTCCTGTTGGAAAACCACGAGAGTATCACATGCACAGTGGAAAAATAAAATAAAATTGGTATCCCACGTTTATAACGTCGTTGTGCAAAGATTGGTACATGAAAAATTACAAAAATTAAAAACTACGACTAGTGTGAGATTGATAACCTAGGGAGATCATATATTCTTGAAATTTTTAAATCCAATTAGAGAGGATGAAGGAGGTTAGGTGTCCTCCTCTCTAGTGGTATCCATATAGTGAATCAATGTATTGATGCTTCTCTAATCACAACCAAATGCCCACAACTCTTGTGTACCTTCTTATAGCGAACGTGGAAGAATATCTCATATCTTCTTCACTGCCCTCTTGTAGTAGGGAGAGGGTGGTCAGTTGAAAAGATGTGGGAGGGATGAGAATAGGAAGGGGTGGTCAAAAATACACTTTATCATCTATGTTGATTGCCCCTGCCTCCTATTTATCAAAACTCTAATGGATTCTACCTTAGTAGGTATTGAATCTCCATCCAATTATCATCACTTTTTAGATTATTGGATCTCTATCCAATAATCTCAATTGACCTCTAATTGGGCCTCAGACAAGGGGTTCATCAATGTTGGGTCATATCTAATAAGAATAGGGGCTAATTGAATAACTCATATTCAATCCTTGCTTATTGAAAGATCCATTATATGTATGTGACCCTCTAGGCCCAATACCGAGCTGGTCATGAGTTCCATCTACGAGAACTCCTTCCGACTCAGTGAATTGTTATCCTACAATAATTCACTCAACTCATCAACTATGGATATACTAGGTCATTGCGCCGTATTCCCCAAACGGTATAGGGGATTTAATCCATTGGACTTGTCTGTCCTCAGTTATCGTGTATCTATAGTCCCTCATCCATATAATATCTCAGAAATCTTATATTGGGGATAGTTGATAGAACCCCAGATTGAGCTCTATAGATTTTGATCTTTGAGGGAGATCAATCCTTCAAATACTATAGGGGTTCCTCCCTCCTATAGTCAGCCAACAAGGCTTAAGTTGAATAGATTCTTGCTTATTAAAAGAGGAGGAGGCTACAAGTATTTATATGGCTCAAAACCTAGCCTAAAGGGGGTGTTGTCTAAGTAAAATTACCCCCTTGCTCCTCCTATCACCGCCCTTAATAGGGATGGGCGGCAACTATGTTAGCACCATGGCCTCCTACTACTACTACAAACCCTGGCCGGCTAGCTCAGTAAAAAGGACGATGGCCGATGAGCCCTACGGCCCCAAATAAATCCTAACCACTCTTCTTTATAGGATAGAAGTGACTAGGTAGGGTTTTAATTATAATCTCAAAGGGTTCTTATTGATTACTCTTAGGGTGATTAGGACTCAACCCTGTTGGAGTCTTATCAAGCCTGTTGTCTTTGAATCGGTCTTGTCCTCAAGGCTGAGGATCTATAAACTCTGGGAACCAGATATTCAGCTCCTCATAAGACTCTCACATGGCATCTTCGGATGGTAAGCTGTTCCATTGCACTAGTACTTCAGTTGAGGGGCATCGGCGGTGCATCATAATCGTTCGATCAAGTATGGCTTGTGGTTGAGATTGAATCTCACTATCAATTGTAGTGCTCGGCAACTGGATCTAGGTCGACTCATGCTCTCCCAGTTTGGGCTTCAAGCATGATACGTGGAAAACGGGATGGATCTTAGTGTCTTCTGGTAGCTTCCATTTGTATATCACGGCCCCAATATGATCCAAGATCTGATATGGTCTATAGAATCGAGGAGATAGCTTCATTGATACTCTAGTGTTAATTGACATCTGCTTGTATGGTTGTAGGCGAAGGTAGACCCAATCTCCTATTGAAAATTCCCACTCGCTTCGATGAGTGTCGGCTTGTTGCTTCATGCGGGCTTGGGCGACAGTTAAGTTATCCTTCAGTAGCTGTAATAGCTTGTCTCTATCAATTAAGTTTTGGTCGACATGATCTATTTTGGCCACACCAATTACATATTTAGGTATTATAGGGGGCGATCGGCCATACAATTCCTCATAGGGGGTACATTTGATTGATAAATGATAGATTATGTTGTACCACCATTCGGCCTAAGGAAGCCACTTTGTCCACTCTTTTGATCGATCACTAGTAAAGCACCGTAGATAAGTCTCAAGGCATCTATTCACCACTTCTATTTGGTCGTCCATTTGTGGATGGTAGGTTATGCTCATCTTTAGTTGGGTGCCCTGTAATTGGAGGAGTTCAGTTCAAAATTTACTTATAAACACTATTACGGTCGCTCACAATCGACCTTGTCATCTCATATGGTTTAATAATATTTTCCATAAAGAGTTAAGCAATACTGACAGCTGTATAAGGGTGTCTCACAGCATAGAAATGAGCATATTTTATTAAACGATCTACCACCATAAAGATCGTACTTTTATCTTGGGATAGTGGCAGCCCTTCAATGAAGTCCATGGAGATGTCAATCCATGCTGAGTCTGGTATAGGTAAAGCTACAGCTTTCCTAGACTTGCCACTGTTTCATCCTTCTGTTGTTGGCACATATCACATTTAGATGCATAATCACAAATAGATCTTTTCATGCCTCTCCAAAATAAGTTTTGCTCCACCCTCTTGTATGTTTTCAGAAATCCAGAGTGCCCTGCTGAAGGTGAAGAGTGCATCTCATGCAAAATAATTTTTATGCAAGGGGAAGAAGGAACAATCACAATTCGGCCTTTATAGCGTAGGTTCTTTGGATCCCAAGTGTAGTGGCCCACGAAACCCGGATCCTTCTCCAACTTCTTTATGATTTCTCGGATCTCTAGGTCATTCTTTTATTCTTCCCTAATGCCCTCGAGGAAGTCAGTGGAAGGGAGGGAGATGACTGAAATTTTGGCTTGCTCCGACAGCCGAGATAGAGCATCTACAACAACATTATCTTTCCTCTTTCGATAAACAATTTCATAATCAAAGCCAAGGAGTTTCATTACCCATCTTTGCTGCCCCAGAGATGATATTTTCTTCTCCAAGAAGTATTTAAGACTTCGGTGGTCAGTCTTAATCTAAAAGTGTCGGCCGATCAGGTACGGTCTCCACTTTGTGTCGGCATGCACGATCGCAAGATCCTCCTTGTCGTACATGGACATTTTATGGTGGGAGGGAGACAATGCCTTGCTGGTATAGGCAAGGGGTTAGCCATCTTGTATTAGGACAACTCCAATTCCAACTCTAGATCCATCGGCCTCAATCACAAAGGGTTGGTTGAATCGAGCAATGCTAGGACCGGTGTCGTCGTCATGGCTGCCTTGAGTTATTCGAAGGCCATGAAAGTTTTGTCTGACCATGGGAAGGAGTCTTTCTTTAGTAAGGAAGTGAGTGGGGCACTAATTTTGCCATAATCTTTCATAAACTTCCAATAGCAGCCCATGAGTCCGAGGAAGCCGCGCATTGATTTTCGTTCGTAGGTCTCGGCCATCCTTGCATTGCTTCGATCTTTGTCGGGTCTACCACCACTCTGCCCTCTGATATTATGTGCCTGAGGTACTCAACTTTACATAGTAAAAAGCTGCACTTTGATTGTTTAACATAAAGGGTATTTTTCTGAATAATCGTTAGAATAATTCGTAAGTGCTAAAAATGCGTATTAAGCATAGGGTTGTAAATGAGGATGTCATCAAAAAATAACAGTATAAACTTGCATAGAAATCTTTAGAAAATGTCGTTCATCAAGCTTTGAAAAGTAGAAGGAGCATTTATGAGTCCGAAAGGCATTACCAAAAATTCATAGTGGCCATTATATGTACGGAATGTTGTTTTCAGAACATCTTCAACGCATACCCAAATCTGATGGTACCCGAAACGGAGATCCAATTTAGTGAAGACTCAAGCTTCTTTTAGTTCATCCAAGAGCTCGTCCACTACTAGTATAGGATATTTATCTTTGATGGTGATGGCATTCAAAGCTCGGTAATCAACGGACATCTGCCACGTACCATCCTTCTTGCGCACTAGCAACACCAACGAGGAGTAGGGGTTGCAGCTTGGTCGAATTACTCCAGTGTGGAGCATCTCCTTAATGATGTTCTCAATCTCATCCTTTTGCAAGTGAGAATAATAGTACAATCTTAAGTTCGCTGGAGGTTTGCCCGGAAGTATAGGGATGCGGTGATCATGCTATCGGGTAGGGGGAAGTCCATGCGGCTCCGAGAAAATGTCAGCGAATTCATCCAGCCATAGGGCAAGCTTAGGATCTGAAATTTATACATACTTCTCCTCCGATGGTTGCTGGATATGCATCAAAAACCTACCATATGTCTTGTGCAAAACCTTCTCTATCTGCTGTGTCGAAACGGTGGAGATTTGGCTCCCGCGCTTGCCTCGTAAGGTGACCTATCTGCCTTTACAATCAAACTTCATAATCAACTTAGATAAATTCTAGGATTTGTCACCTAATGTTGTGAGCCATTCAATTCTAAGTACGGCTTCATAGTCATCGATTGGTAGGAGGAAGAATTCAGCTACAATCTCTTGGTCTTGTAGGAGCAATTTCACCAGCAAGCACCATTGGTGGCACTTAAGGATCCGGCCGTTGGTGACCTTTATATTAAACTTGTTGCAACCTTTGATTTGAAGTGCCATATATGCAGTAGTCTTGCTATTGAGGAAGTTATTTGTGCTGCCCGTATCTATGAGAATGTTGATGGGTTGCTGTTTGAGAAGTCCTCCAACTTTTATCATCTGCGGGTTGGAGTAGTCGGCCAGTACGTGCACCGTAAAGTCAGCCAATTGGGGCTCTTCCTCCGTGACTTCATCTTTGGGTTCGAGGCTTTATTCAGATGGTTCAATGCCTCATCCCCTACTAGTTCTATCACTAGAAGTAGCCCCTTTTGCAGCGATGTTCGTAACTCCAAGGTTTGTTGTAGTGCCAACACAATCCTTTAGCCGATCATTCCTGAAGTTCGTCTCTTGTCAATTTTTTGGTGCATAGGCTTAGATGGTAGTAGAGGGGCTGAAGGTTTCAGCATTGCTGGTCGGGAAGCAACCCTCATCTTTCGGGCTTCGTGGTTCAATCGTTCCTCTTGTATTCGTACGATGGAGATAGCCACCATAAGAGTGTATGGTTGCCGCGCCTTTACTTCTCCTTGTATCTATGGCTTTAAGCCCTTAATAAAAGTTCCTAGGAGTTGTTTTTCAGACCAATTACAAGTTTGGTTAGATAATCAGTCAAACTTTATTTCCTACTCTTGTATTATAGTGGTTTGCCGAATCTTTGCCAATTGTCCATCGATATTTTCATAGTCAGTCGATCCAAAGTAGTTCAATAATCCCTCCTTGAATTGCCGCCAAGAGAGACCTCTGTGGGTGTGCTCGAACCAATTGAACTACTGAATAATGTCTCCTTCAAGATGGATGACAGCAATCTCCATCATCGTAGAGTCGGTGGTTCGGTAGAACTGAAAATAGCACTCCGTGCGCGAGATCCATCAGATTGGGTCTCCTTCTTCCCATCTAGGGAAGTCTACCCTCATGCGTGGATTAAATGGATTAGTGATGGTACAACCTCGATCTTGGGAATCATCTTTCTGAGCTAAGGTTTCTCCTTGCTGTGATTTCTTTAGGATCGGTGGTCGACCTATGCTGAATTCGACGAAGAGGAACCAAATCTTCTCATCTATGTGGCTCTTAAAGGCTTCAAACTTCACATTAATATCCTCTTATGATGTCATGATATAGGCCTCTAGATCTATGATATTGAAATCTTTCCTTTGTTATCAGGTTAAGGGCATGAGAAATTTTTTTTTTTCTTTGGAGAAAAGGTGGCCGGTAAGGTAGATGGATCGGTGGAATGGAAGGCTACGATTAGAGCTGGTTTTGGAGGATGATTTTGATTGGTTTATGGTGCAATTTTGGTAGGGTTTTTAGGCAATGATGGTAGGGTTTAAAGATGAGAAGGAGAGAGTTCAAAAAACTGAGAGATACAGCAATAAAATCTGATGGAATTCGATGAAGAAAGTGTTGCGTACGTGTTGTCCTACTGAATAGAATTTGCATCAGAGAAATAGTAAATTCTCAACATAAATTCTAAAGGAAATTCAAGGGAAATATGCAGAATTTAGATAGCAAAACCTTGATTCAAATGTGTGTAATATTAGCAAATGAGATCGATAAAATTTTGGCAGTGTAACGGTAGGAAAATTGATGAAAAGATGGATGGCAGATTCTTTATCGTAAAATTCCAACAAAACGTGACAAGAAATTATAGCACAATAAGACCGGTTTCATAAAGGATTTTTTTTAGAGATCAATATTAGATGGAAAGCTAAGATGATGTATAAAGTTGTGTGAAAATTTCATCCAAAATAGATGAGCAATAAATCGGTTTCAAGAAGCAACAGTGCGGTTGAAAATTTCTGCAGTGTTTCCCCTTTGTAGCGATGATCACGTTTGCGACGGTGGAATTTTACAGCGAATAAAATATGGAAAAATTCTTCAACATGTAAGGTAAAGGATTTATAGTAGTGAAAGCATGGGTGGTGGAATTTTACCCGATCTCTAGTTCGAACGCAGGGGGGGCAGCAGCAGACTGATGGATCTGCATCTTGGGGTGGAAGATGGAGGTGCGTCTTACAACAACTATAGGAATTGCTTGGATGGGTGGTGGCGACAGATATGGCAGCAGGGGCAGTAAGAACTTGACTCTGATACCAGATGAAAGAACCTCTGATGGAGCTCTATAAATTTTGATCTTTGAGGGGGATTAACCCTTGGAACACTATAGGGGTTCATCCCTCCTAGGATCGGCTAACAAGGCTGAAGTAGAATAGATTCTTGCTTAATGAAAGAGGAGGAAGCTACAAGTATTTATAAGGCTCAAAACCCTAGCCCAAAGGGTGTGCAATCTAAGTAAAATTATCCTCTTGCCCCTCCTATAGTTGTGCTGCCTTAATAGGGATGGGCAGCAGCTATGTTGGCACTATGGCCTCCTACTACTGCTAGAAACTCTGGCCGACTAGCCCAGTAAAGGGGGGCAGCAGCCAGAGCCCTAAGACCCCAAAGAAATCATAGCCCTAAGGCTCTTATTGATTACTCTTAGGATGATTAGGACTCAACCTTGTTGGAGTCATATCAATATTATTGTCAGGTCATATACGGAATCTGAGTCTCACTTTAATCGAATTCTCCTAGAGCACTCATTCTCTCAATCTAAACAACCTTAGCCAAGGATTTGCCTGAGCAATATTCCTCTCATGATGTCGATATTGGATGATCCTCTATCAACACTCAATTACCTTCGTAAGGTTGGCTACTAATCTCGTTAACCAACTGCACAAGATCTGGAACTCTCGAGACCTATAAATCTGGCATTAAAGACAAGAGTATTCAAATAAGGCATCATTGGTATCTTAAGTCGATCAAACACACAACTGGGATTACGGAATCACTGTTTGACGCTAGGTATCATTAACCATCCAGCATTCCATAAATGGATCAATCAATGAACTCATTCTTCAATGAGTATCGGTATTGTACCCTTAGTAACGCCACACGAGTGGCTATGAGCCAACCACCTCCATCATATGGATAGGTATACAGTACACTGGACTATCCGGTTATCTCAATGTCCCTCTCAAGTAACCTATGACAGGGATTAGTTAGGATTTATGTTTAAAGGTAAATCAGTCTCATAATGATCCAATTTTCATTGCAGAGATCCAAGGACATCACAGTATATGCAACACATAAAGTGAGAATATGCCAATAATAATAGTAAGCTAAAAGATCACGTAGTGTATCACACATGCCATCACTCATGTGATTGGCCTGTAGGGCACATATAACCAGCAATCTCCCAATTGACTCAAAGTCAATCACCTACGTGTCTGATCTCCATCAGACCCATGTGATGCTCAAAGACAATCTGAGACAACAACTTTGTCAGTGAATCTGCTATGTTATATTCGAATGAAATTCTTTCCATTGCTACATCTTTACGGGCTATAATCTCTCTTATCTATATGGAACCTCCTCTGAATATGCTTCGATTTCTAATACCATCTCAAGTACTTAAAGATGCTCTTTGTTGTCTTCTAGTGTTCCAAACCCCGATCTACTTGATACCTACTCATGATACTTAGAGCATGCGCTATATCAAGCCCGGTACATAGCATAACATACATGATAGACCTTATCGCTGAGGCATAGAGTATCCTATTCATATCTGTCCTTTCTTCAAGAGTCTCTTGGGACATACTCCTAGAAAGTGATATTTTATATTTTTTCATATCAAATCTTTTGACAATAGAGTCTATGTACTTGGATTGGGACAAGTGAAGTATCCTCTTGTATTTATCTCTATAAATCTGAATCTCTAAAATGTATGATGCTTCCCCTTAAGTCCTTCATGGTGAAGTTTATGGATAGCCAAAACTTAACTTTAGATAGTATTCCTATATCATTCTAAATGATTAAGATGTTATCCACATACAACACCAAGAAGGTGATAGTGCTCCCACTTACCTTCATATACACACAAGACTCATCTTCGTTCTTAACGAAGTTATAAGATCTAATCGCCTTATCGAATCTTATATTTTAACTTCGGAAAGCTTACTTTAGTCCATAGATAGACCTGAGCAACATGCAAATCTTATATAGACTATCCTTAGATAAGAATCCCTCTGGCTGTATCATATACACCTCCTCATCGAGGCTACTATTGAGGAATGAGATTTTCACATCTATTAGATCTTATACTCATAGTTTCTACAATAGTCAAAAGAATTCTGATGGATTTTAACATGGCTACAGGTGAAAAAGTTTCCTCATAATTAATTTCTTATCTTTGACGATATCCTTTAGCTACCAACATTGTCTTATAAGTCTCCACCTTTCTATATACTCTGATCTTACTACTGAAGATCCACTTAAAGTCGATAGGTACGATACCCTCAACTACATCTATAAGGTTTCAAACCTTGTTGGAGAACATGGAGTCCATCTCAGAATTCATTACCCGGAGTCTATATGTTAGAACCCTTATGGATTCTAAGCTTGGGGTGATCTCTATCATGGATCAACCTCCTTGGAACTTTGTAGGGGTTCTCCCTTCGAAGATTCTTGACCAATGGTTAAAAATAATATTGATCTGTTGATGATGAAAAGAGGGTTGAATACAAGCTATTTATAGGGCTTCTAAACCCTAACTCTTAATATGACTCATACTTCATGAAGACTCCTCCTTAATGGAAGACTTCAACTCCTAGTGAATCTCCTACTCCAACTTAGACTCCTCTTCCCCTCAACTCCTAACCCCTAGCCAACTCC